>JADDOH010016551.1:0-29792 GCA_016648135.1 Agrypnia vestita
TATAGTTTCAGGTATGGTTAGTAACTAACTTAAATACAAAATTCATCAATCTATTCGGGCAGGTCAGGGAGTCGCCGCGCGCTGGTGGGGAGGGGGTGTTTTTGGCCAATCATGGGAAGAGCTCTAGGATATATAGGCCAATCCGCGATAAAATTTAACACAAGAATAAAAGAACATCCCGTTGCCTAGAAAATAACAATTTCTCCAAAAGACGTGCAATCAAGGCGACAAACAAGGCACAACTGACTGATAAATTTAGTTAACAAAATGCCTCCTTTTAAGTACAAACCTAAATAAAATAAATATGGTGAAAATTCATGTTTATATGTTGTCACGAGATGTTAGAATCTGAAAGAATCACACGTAGTCGATGATTTTACAATAAAATAGTTAATTTCTAGATTGTTCTGGGATGGTCCACCGAATTCTAAAAATATCGAAAAAGCGACATATACACGGGAGCACCGTGCTGCGCGGAGTGAGTTCATAATTGTGACGTTTTATCAATCCATAGAAAGTGTGTTGCTAACCAGCAAGAGTAAATCAAGAAAGTACCTACCGACCTGTGAAAATTTTTACATAGTAATCAGAGTGATACAAACGTGTAGAAGATTTTCAAGTGCGAATTACGAAATTTAGTGTAAATTAAAGAACGGTGTCAATGTCAAGCGACTATGTAAATTTACTAAAATAATTTATAAATAGATTATTAATTTCCAGTGCTTCATTTGCTTCCCATAACAGCGACACCGTGACAATATTTTGATGGTCTGTGTAAAAAATGTATGTAGATGGAAAAGGGGGTCATCGTAGCCAAATTGGTAAAGGTATCTCATCATCATCATACATCAATCGTTTTCTGTCTAGTGCTGGATAAAGGCCTCCCCACTTTTCTATAACTGGATTACTGCGTTCGTCCATCGATTGTCTATTGGCCATAAAAATTTCCCGATCCGAATCCTAGAGATTTTTCATTGTATTTTTCTTTTGTGTTGTTTTTATTTGTATAACAAAACTATATATTATGTTCCAAAATTTCACAAATAAATCATTTCATAAAAATTAACCATTTAAAATTTCTTAGATAAAATATCTCGTCATAATATTTATAAATAATGCCTTGATAAGTTTATAAACAATGGACAATAAACAATGCGCTCGTGGGTACGGTTTTAGAAGCAGAGATAAATTGACTTATTTTCATTGTCTTATCATTTTCATCTCCCAGCAATTTTATGTAAATTATCTAAAGTTATTATATTATTAACCTTCGGTTACCGGAAGATCAAAATATTATCGGGGGCTGGAGTGGGGTAACAAAGTAACCCCAGTCAAATTTTCGTTTAAATGAAGTATAATAGTTCGAAAATGTTCTATAATATTTTTAAACACATTTTTTTTACAATGCTAACAAGATTCTACTAAATTTTGTAAGAAACCATAATATTTTGACATTTCATGACTTTTGACTGACTTGTTTTACATAATTATTTTATTTTCATTGAGTGTTGTATTCTTTGGGATATTTATGAGGTTTACAGAGATCAGCTCAATTTCATGGTGTAAATCACCATCACTTCCGTAGATACTGCCTATAGTAGAAATTAGCGTGCTGCGGCCATGTCCATGGAGTTTCGCAGCTTTTCACGGGGAGGCGATCGGTCAACGTCGTCTTCCTTCTTATTATTCCCGGATTGTCCCCCCTCATTCATCCCCTTCCCGGATTGTTTCTTGTCTCGGTCTTATCCCGGGGCGCGCGGGAGATCCCGGGGGAGGGATCCCGACGGTAATTTGCTAAACTGCCTTTCAGCGGCGCTAATGTGGGGAACGACTCCGAGGAGGTGAGTCTTAGGTGCGCAAGTGCGTTCAAGTTCAACTATTAAGAAATGAAACCTGTCTGCTCTGAGGTCCAGTTAAAGTATTCATACATTTATTTCACTATTTGATTCTTAGTACAATTACGAATATCAGGGCAGACTTTAATTGTTTACGGATAAAAGATCTATTCAATGTTCCTATTTTCTTTCGTTTTTTATCTATTCCCTTTATTTTGAGTCAACTTCTCTAGCTCGCATTTCTCGCGACCATGAGCTTTCAGGCTTTTTAGGATCACTTACATCCATATTGTTAACGCGGCTCTCTCGATCAACTCAATGTTAATTGATCCTTACAGTATGTCATTCTGTCTTCGTTATCCTTTCGGTCGTTTTTACCTTGCCGTAAGGGCAACTTTGAAACCTCCTCAGACATATTAATTTATTACCTGATCTTTGATGGTATCTGCCCTAGCCTGTATCACATCCAATCGATGCCATCTCGTCGATCTCTCATACCTGACAATTGTCATGAGGAATTCCCCACGCACCTTTCCCGGCATCTTTGCAGATGCAGATCTTTGCGCTGTTACAAGAAAAGTGCCTTTTACTAGACTTTTACCAGTTGGTCGGTCCAATGAATAGGGGATCTTTCTCTTCGACCCTCGATGCCGCTCGATATAACAAGCTTCTCCAGGATCTTAGAGAGCATCTTAAATTTTCTAACGTACAACTTTTGTTCGTCTTCACATGTCTTACAGTTACATAGGTAGCACACATTTTCATTGTTAGTTTTATATCTGCAGGCTTTTCTTCAAATTCATTCACGCAATTTGTGCTCTTCTATAGCTTCTAATGATGTCATTTCGACTTCACAATAGAAGTATTGAATACGTGTAATAAGTTACAGTGATGACCGCTGTAACAGATGACAATGGCAAGAATATATCAATTTCGATCTCCAAAAATCTAATTTATAATATCATTTCGCATTAACTTAGATCGTTCGTAATTCGAACCTAAGTCTTTCGGGTGTTGCTGAATTATCTTCTGTTTTCGTCACCAGTTATGGTGCTGACTGTAATTTGAACCGCCCTTAAAGTAGGGTGTCTATCAAATGATCCTTGTTTGTCTCATTATTCCTCACCAGAGGGATAAGATCCGGGCACCCCAAAGTAGTATTCCCTTGTCTCGGCGCATTCTTAAACTTCGGCCAACTTTATTTGAGTTATGTACACTCGTTAGGCCCTTTCTTTTCCCGGGAACCAAACGCGAGGGGGCCTGTAAATCAAAGGGAAAAGGAAAACTTCCGACTGTATCAAATGAACGGGTAATTCCTTATTTCATGTCGGAGCGACTTAAAGAGTTGGCGCGAAATTTGATTGATGAGTGTTTCAACAAGTTTTAAAGATTTTAGGACTCTGCTTCGATGGAAACCTTTCGTCAACGAAATGGTACTTTGTGTTAAAATCGCGGACAAAACTTCAACATAATTCTTGATTAACAAAACAGGTTTTTGGATACAGGTACACGACAGGAGCACTAGAAATGTAGTAATAAGATCAATCGTGAATGTGTGATGTTCGATTGTGATTTGGTGTTTGTAGATTGGTAACTGTGATTTAAAATTTAAAAAATTATTGATTATTATGGCAGTTACGTTGTGGTGCAACATGATTATTTTAATTTACACTAAATCAAACATTGAAATATACACATTAAGTTATATTTATCATTACTATAGTTTCGAGTAGAGCAGCCTCTCTCATCACCAGGTATAATGAATAACTAATCTGAATACATTATTTTGACAAAAAAATGAGGATCTTTTGGAATGTGTTGTTGCTTATCAGTATTTTCTCAGAATTTAAGTTCTTTGGGATTTTGACGGGATTTCGAACTGTTCATTATGAAAAACCGAGTGTAGTAGTTTTATATCGAAATAATTTTCTGTATCAATTATGTGGTAGGTTAATTCCGAGATGTTGTTGTTCTTTTCATGTCATGTATTTTATGTCACAATCTACAATTTATTTCGTATATTCCACTATTTTATATATAATCCCATTATAATAATTTCGTTGTATGTCCGTCCGTCGTTCTTTATAACTACTTTAAAACTACTTTTTTTCTTATCTTTGTTTTTTTTTCTTTTTTTTTTATAAATAAATGCATAATTATTCTTTAGGAACCGACATGTAAAAGTGACATCATTTTTTACAGGTTACATACAGCTAGTAAAATAAATAAAAATAAAAGATAGAAGTGTAATGAATAATAATTAATTAATGTTTCTAATGAAAAGAGCGGCCATGTACTGAGCATTAAATAAATAGGTTGTAGATTGGCCGTACCATAGCAAAGCCGGACTTTCTGTTAGTATTTGATTAATGAGTATACTATACCTCGCTTTAATCATTTATCAGTTTGTTTATTTGCGACATTCAAGTAATATATATTTAAATGTATTGAATGCTAACCGTACCGTGTGCACTGAATAATTAATAAGTTATTCATGACATTTATTAATATTATTAGATATGCAATGTAATGATGACTAAGCTACGTATGTTTGTCTCTGTCGTTTGTAAATACGTATTTTTTTTTTTTACATTAATGTTATGGATGGCTGGCTTCCTATAGAAATCTAATACGCACACTACATTTAATGTTTTTTTTATTGTTAAAATAGATAAATGAAAGAAAGATATATGATGCAAGTGTTGACGGCGCCAGAAAAAGAGGGCGACCACGGAAGACGTGGCATGACCAGATTAACCAGATACTGGAAGATGGTCCTGTTAGAAGTCTGAACAACCGTCGAGCTTGCATGCGAAGATGTATGAATGTAGACGAAGCGAAAGTTGTATGTCAGGACAGAAGAGTATGGCGCTCTATCCTCTCTGCCTACCCCCTCGGGGAAACGGCGTGATGGTAAGTAAGTAAGATAAATGAAACCTATCCAGCATAGGGCGTGATATCGTTAAGGTTACGTACATTTGCTGCTAGGGGTGAATTGACATCTACAAAATATCTTGTTTTTTATTTATATCTGTACAATCAATATATGTAATATTTATTGCCTCGTTCAAATAATGTTGTGCTGAGACAGAGAAAATGTATGAAAAAAGTACAAATAAATCAAATATATCCACGGTTCCTACGTAAACTGTCGAATCTGCAAAAATTCTATTTTTTTCGTTTTATTATCTTAAACTATCCATTTACATTATATCTTCGGATAGTTTCAAAATAAGTTGAAGTTTCGTTTAAAAAAAAGAGCATATGTAAAGGAAAAATCAGATTTTTTTATTATTATTCAAAATCTAAAGTTAATTGAATAGTTTAGGATAATTAAATATACATTAATCAAATTTTCTGAGACTCAATGGTACACGTAGAGAAAGAATTATTAAATAATCAAGATATATTATAGATGTATGACAGAGACGAAGTTATTTGTATGGGAAAATATGTATGGAAGCATCTGATGTTTGTAGGGCCTATGACCTATCATATGGCTGACTGAAGTGATCACTTTACACAATGTGACGTTCACCGATTCCACCCATGGTTGACAATCTATCAAATTTTACAATGTGTAAAGAGATCACTTAAGCCGGTAAATGATAGATCATAAGTCTTATAAACACACATACACATGGCTTAGTCTGTGTGAGACATCTACAATATATTATAATTAATTATGGTCCCTCTGGTAACAAAAATCCAGTAATGTGTTTTTGAAAATTTTTAACATACATAAAAATATTGTTAGCTATTAAATATTTTCCATGCAAGGGTGATACAATGTTCATGTCGAATATCTGCAACCATTTTATTTTATTTTATATCAAACTTATGTCATTACTTCTGTCTTTGCAGGAGTTCAACATTTTTGGAGCCCCACATCCAAGGCGTGGGCTGGAGAACCGCTCCAGATTCTGACAGGGGTCAGGAAGACCACAGCACTGAAGACGATGAGCAGCTACTCATCAAGGAAGACAAGCCTTCCCACCAGATCAAGAAACCCTTCATCTTCCCGAGAGAGATCCACCAGAACACCTCCGAGTCTGACAGAGAGCACAAATCGAGGGCGGAACAGTTGAGAGAGAGGTTCGAGCTGAAGCAGGCAAGCAGAAAGGATGAGGTCGACGGAATCAGAAACCAGGAGACCGCGAGAAGTCAGGAAGCGGAGAGCGTCAACAGGATGGCTAAGGAACTGCTGGAGAGCTCGATGAAGGACGAAGGGAGAGGGAGGGAGGGCGGGCTGATCGCGAGGAACGAGTCTTCGGGAGAATTTCGACCAATCCCGGCCGCAGATTTCAGAGATAGCTTGAGCCAGGTATGTCAAAAAAATAATATTTTTATTTTAAAATATATAATTTATTTTAAACTGTGTTCATTATTCTAGGCTTTTTGGGTTATTCTCTAGGCTTTTGGCCTATTTTGGAAATCTAAACACCTGTGGCGTATAGTAGACATATACGTAGGTCACGCTATTATATACCGAATATAATTTAAGATATATATTATATACTTAATAAATTTCTAATATATTTCGAAGACAATTTATATGATTTAATAAAATCGGTAATTGATTGATTTCGATTAAACATTTCTTTTCACTATGCGACCATTGAGAAAATGATGACGAAACAAAAAAATTTCTGATGTAAATAAACGTAATAATTTTCTGGTTTGAGTTTTCTGGAATATTCTATCGTGTTTCTACGACCTTTCTGGCCGAGGTTTCGGATCCCATTGCAGGGTCCATCATCAGGGCTGATCGGCCAGAAAGGTCATAGAAACACGGGAGAATATTCCAGAAAACTCAAACCAGAAGACTGAACAGCCATGAAAACCTAAGAACATTTTTAAACGTAATGCTATGGCATGAAAATATCCAAAAACTTACATTTAAAGAACTTTCTTTACAAATTCTGAAACTAATTCATTTAATGAACTGTAATAAAATAGAAGTATTTTTTTTAAACGATTCCGCTCTATAATGATTGACAAGCAAATTGACCGTTAGAAAACACACAAAACATTTAATTTGTCAGTGGATATGGAATTAGTAACAGTGTCATATCTGTAAGGCGTGCAAGCAGTTCTCACCTAAAATTAGGTCTTTCACGAAACACGAAACATTTACTTGCCAACTACATAAAACTTGCAGACGTAAATATAGGACGATAAGAAAAGATTCGGTTCAATAAGATTTCAAGAAATAAATTTTGTGCGCGATAACTAGTGAAACAAAAGAACCATTGATATGAAATTGTATACAGAAACAGCCGAAAAAATTTTGCGATAGCCACAAATTACGAATACAATTTTAAATCGCCTTTTTAAAAAGATAAGAATAATTTAATTAACCTTTGACACGCGACTGGTTAAAACTAGGGATGCATCGATACGCACTTTTGTCGATACGATATCGAACCGATATTTATAAAAAAGTATCGATGATACCGATACCGATACCGATGCGGACAGTGAAGATTTAAAAAGGGGTAAAAAGTTGTGGGTTTAGATTAGAAACAGATGAAATTACTTGAATAATTAAAGAGTTAAGGTTGTTATTACGGTCGTTAGACATATTTAACTGTAATTTCGAATATTTTATACGCACCGTATGTATTACCGAGAAGTGAATCTCGACGTTTCGTTGGATACTTATCCGACATCATCATCCATATCCAATGTCCTCCTGATGACGTTGGATACGTATCCAACGAAATGTCGAGATTCGCTTCTCGGTAATACATACGGTGCGTATAAAATATCCGAAATTACAGTTAAATACTTGAATAATATCCATTTACAATGTTTAATTTATAATGAAATTTTAAAAATTGTAATTTAACAGGACATTACGTTCAGATTATCATATGAGTAGCTTGATGTAGTAGTCATAACGCTCGCCAGTAATCTGGTGGTCGGTGGTTCGAGCCCCATTCCCGGACACAGCAATTTAGTCATATTTTCATAGCACAAGTTTTTAGCTTAGTTTGAGAATAGTAGGAATATTGATGCGACACGTATTCCGTGTTCGGAATGGAATTATGAAACGCGAGGATTTCTCGAGCGTAGATAAATTGTGCCGCGTTTAAACATGAACGAATTAAGCGCAAAGATGGCGCGTTTGCACATGGATTATCTATAGTGCGAAATTCAAAATTTATAGGCAAATTAATATCGCCAATTCCGATATATCGGAAAACCCACGATATCGCTGATATATCGGTATCGGATACATCCCTAGTTAAAACCAAAATATTATTTTTATTTACAGAACGGGTACACTGTAAAAGAAATCAAAATCCTAATATGAAAAATTAAATATTGAAAAACATCTTAACTTGCTCATAGCTCGCTTGACCATAATGAAACAATAAAAAAACGCTAAACATAATGTTAAGATTGATTTGTGACATGCTATAATTAGATATCTGTGTTGAAAAAAAATTATCGCTCAATCTGTTCTGCGCGACACCTGTTGCTGAGATTAATTTTGGCAGTGCTCAAATATGTATTTTCTCTTCTTCATATTTAAATTCATTAGTCATCGCACAGCTGTCTCGACCGTCGTGCTAGACGACAGGTGTGGCGTACGAAAGATTTTATTTTATTTTATATATTTATTAATTTTTTTTGATATTTATTACATTAAACATATGCCAAACTGCACAGCAGTTTTACGGCATTCAATATTTGACAATAATTTTTATTTTATAATGAAGATTATAGTGTAGGTCATTATCGAGTATTGCATGATTTTTGCAAGTGATACATGATATGTAATCATAAATTAATGAAAGATTAGGTACATAGCTTTAATATATATTCTTTTAGCTTGTACTTTTTTGAAGCCAATGGAGTTTTTTGTGTTGCGTCATATCAAAGAATTTTTTATCTAATTTATTAAAGATTCTTGTCACAATATAATCTCTTTTTCTTTCGCCATACACGTTGTTAGTGATTGGTATTCTCATTGTTCGTCCTGTCGATCCGGTTGCATAGTTATGGTGCGTGTCAGTGTGTATATTAATATTATTTATCATTTCTTCTAGTATTATATTATATTTTACTTTTTGGTCAATTGGTAATATTTTGCATACTTTGAATAATTTATTATAATCACCCTTGTACGTACATTTACTTCTATTATCTACTATAAGTTTTAGGAATCTTAATTGTAACTGTTTGATTTTATCAATGTATGTTTTATAGGTAAGACCATAACTGCTCACGCCATAACTGATAACCGAGTCAACCATCGCGAAGTAAAGAGAGTTCTTCTGTCGTTTCTCGTGAACTAGTTAGACGACGGGGGTGACTGCAAATCAATAGGCAACCCTCTCCCCGATGAAGGTTTTTACAATCAGAGCCTTGTCTAGGGCGGATGCAAAGGTTCCCCGGGATTTACTGGCGCGGCGTCACAAATCAGATTTCCGCGGCGGTTGATTTAGAATCGGAGAATGCGAGGTGTTTTTGTACACATCGATTCATTTCCGCTTTGTATTTGTTTAGAATAGGGGATGTTTTTGGCGCGAAAATCTGGTACCTACGTAAAAATCTTGCAAAATATTCTTATTTTTACTCGTGGCGTCTGCTTGCGTGCCGCCAACAAAAACTTTGGATCGATTTTTGACCCTTTTCCCGTGATCCAATCGAGCTGAAACTTGGCAAGCAGACTCGTGGCGACGATCAAGAAGATCTATCAAATTTTTGGTAAAAAAAATAATAATTATAGTATAATTCGGATTTTTAGAAATTTTTTTGGTTTTTTCAAATTGGAATCATTAGAAAAGTTTGATTAGCAACGGCGCGGCGGCCCGATAACGTCGCGGAATATTTTCTAAATTTGAACTACTCCGTCGGTATAAGAGGTACATCACCACGAATTTCTAAAATTTACAAAACAATTGGTTCACAGATGACAGCAAAATTGGGTTTTTTGGGAAAAAATCAAATAATGATTTATTTCTTTTAGATTTCTGCTTAGTTTTGAAGAATTCTACATTACTCAAATCTGATTCTGACTAAATCATTTGACGCTGGAAATTCATAAGGTACGATATTGATGATAATTGAATCTATCAAAATCTTGACATCTCAAAACATCTGACATTTTAGAAATATATTAAATTTCTGTAAGTTTAGTGTTATGTTATATCTTTTAATTCGTCTTTAATTATTGTTATATTTTACAAAGAAATTGAGTATAGTAAAAACTTGGTTTTTATGGGTTACTTTTTATTTTGAATTTCGTTCCAAAACGTGTCTCCTCAAGAAAAAACGTATTTATGCAACAAAGCGTGACTTATTTACTAAGACATTTTACTTTTTAGAGTATTTAGCTAGAACTTTTCATAATTGTTTAAAAATTTACAAACTCGTAGTATTTTTTTATATGAGTCAAACGTATTAGAACCAGACCGCGTACCAAGAAATTTACGTTGGTTACTGTAGTGAAATACGTCACAAGAACGCCCCAGGCTTGAGTTAATCACACAGCTGTATTGTGACTTCACCGGGAATCGAACCCAGAACCCACGGTATGAGAACCCAGTGCTATGTCCAATGGACTATGAGAGCCGCCTTAAACTTGCTGGAATTGTCTGTCTCAAACGAATAAAGCGCTTTAATATGATTGAAAGATTTGGCAGATACTTCGTGGTGCAACATTATAATTTAAAATATGTTTTACTTTACTTTGTAATACACACACACACAATATGGGTTATAAAATTACTACTATAGTTTCGAGAGGAGCAGTCCCTCTCATCATCAGTCATAAATTAAAACTACTCCACTCGGTTCCTCATAGAGGATGGATAATGAATAGTTTGGAAACCGTTGAAATCCTAAAAAATTTGAATTCTAGAAACACATTAATAAATAATATCACATTTCAGTCCACTTCACCACTCCTAGAGCTGTTCGGGGAAAAAAATACCCTTCCCCACCGCACGACCCCCTGACCAACCCGATTAGATTGATAAATTTTGTATTTAAGATAGTTATTATCTATACCTGATGATGAGAGGGACTGCTAAAGTAAAACATATTTTAAAGAATAAAGTGCTGTTCATTTTTTATGTTAGAAACACTGTGAACTATTTTCTACGCAAAGTGATCTCGAGCGCTGTCCATGAACCCACCCACTTAGCAATTCGTCTTACTTCGCATTTCATTGAAAATTCTTTCGCCCTTTGACCTGTTTTATCTTTATTGGTTTTCCCATCTCACGTGAACGTATTTATATCTCCTTCGATTGTACGAATTCAAATATACATTCGTCAGTCGCGACGCAACTGTAAAACGCGACACCTCGGTAGAGTAAGTCGGGCGGTGGGGGCTCGTTCACCCCCGGCTGCGAGCTCCCCTCTTCTCCCGATGCACCTCCCTTCGCCCGTTTCCTCCAGGCATCCCTATTCTTATAATTCCTCCTCCCTACAAAGGTCCCCATATCTCTTCGTAGACTGTATCCGATATCAATAAACTCGCGACGGTTTTTGGATTAGGGGTGTGTGAATGTTTGTACCTACACGCGAGGGATGTAAAGAACATCTTCACGCAGTATATTTTCATTGTCCGGTGCGTAACTTTTGTATTTCGCCGTACTTTTAACTAATGTCGCCGTACTATTTGGTACACTAAGGCCCCCGACCAAGGGATGAGGGTCGTTGAAATGCGTCTCTCTACCCACGCGTTTTGAGACTTTGATTTGGAGATTAACTCTGAGATCAGTTTGAGATTGATAGAAACAGACGAAATTTCAAACCAACGATCATTTAAATGGATGGACAGCAAAAACAATCTTATTTCTAGTTTTATTTTACTACTCAAGTTTTGAGAGTAACGTTCTGAGCGGTATTCCAGAGGGGCGCCGACCGCCAGGGATACCACCAAAAAAATTGAGAGAGAGCTGGACGTCCTCGTCAGAAGACCAGGACTGACCTGATCAAGGACACAGATCAAGGATCTAACAAAAGAAGAAGACAATGTATTATTTTTTGTATATTTGAATGTTGTCAGATTAATATTTCATTGTCGACGAGACATTCCGTGCTCTTCGTGAATAATCTCTACCATGTAAACGCCAAATCCAATCAATAATATTCAAATTCACTTTCGATTTGACAGTTCTCTCTACGGGGAAATTTGAACTTGAATTAAGTAAATATGGCATGTCACCATTTGGCAATTTCTCCAGTGTTCAACTGCCGTTTGCTTTTTATGGTCTTTTACTACAATTTTTTAGGAAACAAATGAATTTCAAATTGCATTTGCACTATTTTCATTTGCACAATTTTTTTCCGACACACTTCATCCTAGAAATCCGAGTAGCTTGTTGGTCTTGTGGTTAGGACACTAGCCTCGTGATCCGAAGGTCGCGAGTTCGAACCTCAATCCAGACCAGCAAGTTAGTCCTATTTTCGTAGCACAAGCGTTTAGTTTAGTTTGAAAATAATAAGAATATTGATGTGACACGTATTCCGTGTTCGCATCTCTATTTAAAAAAAAATTACATAATTTTATAAGATGTTTTCCATTAGCTGCGCACGTCACTATGACGCCACATCATTCCACCACTTTAAAAATTTCAAAATTATTTGTTAACCAATGTATCTATGCCGTTAAAAATATTAATTAAACAATTTTTTATGTATGTATGACGAATGTATTTTTGATGCCTTCGGGCGGTGTAACCCATTAATGCAAGCATTGCAAATTTGATATTAAAAAATAAATATATCCTACTGTTTCTAAGGCTTCCAAGACGATAGCGCACTCGGGGTGGGCTCTGCGCCTTGAGACACCCCGGCACCGGTGACTAGTCTAACAATACTCGGTGATGAGTCATACCGCAAGCGCTCCCCCTCTTCCTTCATTCCGCTCCGTCGCACCTCCTAACGTCATTTGGCAAACTTCGCCTTTTATTCAAACGACAAAATATACTTTTTTGCGGCATCGCCGTCTTGTTTTGGCGATGTGCAGCGCAGGTTCGAATTACACTAGGTAGAGATTGGTATACGCGTGATAGAGATTGGTATACACGGTGATAACACAAAGGGTGTAACGGAGCTAGTTCGCAATACTTTACAGGTGGATTCCTGTCTTGATTATGAGTCGAAAATGTTCAAGCGACCATCGATAAAGAGATATGCGACATCAAAGTTTGCATTTTTTTTCAAAATTTTTTAAATTTTCAAAATTTTTTAAAATTTTAAATTTTTAAAATCTCAAATTTTTTAAAATTTTAAATTTTTAAAATTTCAAATTTTTCAAAATATCAAATTTTTTAAAATTTTAAATTTTTCAAAATTTCAAATTTTTCAAAATTTATAATTTTTCAAAATTTCAAATTTTTCAAATTTTTCAAAATTTCAAATTTTTCAAAATTTCAAAGTTTTCAAAATTTCAACAAAAATAACAAACCAATTTTTTGAAAAACGTTGGACCATCATTACAGTAACTTATATCTAATATGAAAAATTCATTCCCTTTAATCAAGTCAAACAAAATGATAAAAACCTTCCAATTCCAATTGGAATTTTTCATGATTTTTCATATTTTATTTAACTTTTATTGAAATTAATAAATTTTTGGTAATCTATATACGTTACTGTAATGATACTTCAACGCTTTGTAAAAAATAAGTCAGAAAGAAAAAATGTAAAATTTGATATTGCATTACTCCATAACTATTTTCGACTCATAATTATGGCAGGAATCCACTTGAAAAGTATTGTGGACTAGCTCTGTTACACTATGTATATACACTTGAAATTGTGTCAAATAACTACCCTTGCATACTATTCCTCCCGTTTTAACGTCAAACTCTTTTTTTTAAATAGAGATGCGAACACGTAATACGTGTCACATCAATATTTTTACTATTTTCAAAGTAAGCTAAACGCTTGTGCTATGAAAATAAGACTAACTTGCTGGTCTGGAATGAGGTTCGAACCTGCGACCTTTGGATCACAGGTTCTATTAATGTTTTGCGAGCTTATGACGTATGCACGTATATTTCTAATCAACTATCCTAATTTCGTATGTCTGTCTATCCGCAACTTGCTGGAATTACAGTAACACCACTGATTACGAATACAGCCCGAGTGTGACACGTGAATCAGTGCTCGGTTCAGGTTACACGCTAGGGTCATTATTAATTATTATTATTTCCCATGATTTTCATGTTAAAATAAGTAATAAAAGTAAAATAAATTTAATTTCATTAATAATTAATCTTGAGCGGAAAGTTTATAATTGGCATAATTACTATTTTTTATCTCATGTGGGTTAATTTAAGATTTTAAAGAGTTAAGGTTGGTATTACGGTCATTAGACAAATTTAACTGTAATTGGTTACGGATATTTTATACGAACCGTATCTTTTTCTGAGAACCGAAGTGCATATAATTTACGCCCTCGAAAGCAGTAATCAGTCCGTCCTCTACCTCCGCGGGTAAAGGTCGTCCTCCTGATGACGTTGAATAAGAATTCAACGAAACGTAGGAAAAACATACGGCTCGTATAAAATATCCGAAACCAGTTACAGTTAAATTTAAGATTTTCTGTTAACCTTTCCTAAAATAAATAAATAAACATTTACTCTGGATTCGGGCCGAAATCTTTTGCGGACGCCCTCCGTTGAATTTTTTAAATTGAACCCTTCGATTCCGTCGTGTGTTTGATGAAACAAAAATGCAACTGAATTTGGCAATCGTTCAACGACGTATCTTTGTACGAGAACTTTAAACAAACTGGAGGAAGTGAAGCGTGAACAACGCGTCTGGACGGACCTTGTTCTATGCTGGAGTGTGTGGGAACCCTTCCCACTGTCCAAGGCTTCCTTCAATTTAAAATGGATGCAATCGAACGGAACAGTGAATTGGATGCGTCGGAACGCGGAATAACCCATTTATCCCGAGTGAACTTCTTTCAGAAACTGTAAATAACTTCTATGAAGTTGCCTACAGCGGTCTTTGAAACAAAGAAAATGTAAAAAAAAATTAGAATAGATCATTTTGTTAACAAAATGTAATTTATGTTAGTATATGACTACTGGGGAATGCAATCCCGATCCCGCGAGATCTCGAGGCATTTTACGAGATCAATCCCGAACCGAAAAATCGGACGAGATTATCGGGATTGATCAGCATTTTTTTAATGTTTTGTTTGTTTAATTGTATATGTCTATACAGCTTTTATTAAGTACTTAAAACTTATGTTCATGTCACATTCAAATAAAACTACTACTAGTAAGTAGTTTTTACTCTACTACATTGACTGATTGATGCTTGGAAAAACGCCTACAGAAACTTTGATGCAATGATTAATAATGAACATTTTATTAAAATTGCTGATATAAAAATGCAAGGCATTGTCATTAATTGCTATTCAACTCTATAAACAAAAAAAAACACAAAAGTATTCGGGATCCCGATCCGTACGGATCCCGCGAAATTGGAAATTCTAATCTCGAGGGATCCGACTCAGGATTGCAATCCCTAATGACCACTGAGCGAACACTGGAAAGGATAATTTGGAGGCGTATCTTCGGACCGGTTCTAGAAAATGGACTTTGGCGTAGACGATACAACAATGAGCTCTATACTCTGTTTAAGGAGCTAAACGTCACAAAATTTATAAAACTGGGAAGACTTCGGTGGCTGAGTCATGTGGAGAGAATGTCCGAGCATCAAGCATCAAAGTCCCTGCTGAACTCAAGGCCGATAGGGCGAAGGAGCTTAGGAAGGCCAAAATTAAAATGGAGTGACAACGTCCTCAAAGACATCTCTGCCTCGGAGTTTCGGAACTTGAGAGAGCTAGCACTAAACCGAGATGAGTGGAGAAAGACTCTTGAGGAGGCCAAGACCCACCAAGAGTGATATTGAGAGTGATATAACCACTAAAAATTAATTTTTTGTGTACCCGTTTCAAGACTTCACCCGTCTTTTCGTCAACCAGGACACCAGCAAGTGAATATCACTACACACTACAACCATAGTATTACTTACACACCAACACCTTCACAAAATACTCTTCACGTGCGTGTTACTCTAACTAAAGGCTAACGTGCACCCTTAGCCTTAAAATTTTCGACTCATTATCATGGCAGTTCATCTGTAAAGTTTAAATAATAATAAGATTAATAAACATAAGAAGGGGTCCCACCTTTAATATACGCGCACTCTACGGTTATATGAGTGAATGCATGCCGGTTTGTAGGTATGTATATCGGTTTACTTATGTATTTGAACTGAATTTATTCAACAGAATGTGAATCAGATTTAAGGTCTACCGGTTTCGAGACGCACCGGTCTCTTCGTCAGGACCAACACTATACTACTATGTTCACGACACCACAACCATAGGATTGTTTAACTTTCACCGATATTTATCACATGCGTGTTAATCTTGTCAGAGACAAGCATGCATTAACTAGCCTACAGAACAATCAGGAATCTAACGGGAGTGAGTGAGAGAGCG
Organism: Agrypnia vestita; assembly: GCA_016648135.1. NCBI lineage: Eukaryota > Metazoa > Arthropoda > Insecta > Trichoptera > Phryganeidae > Agrypnia > Agrypnia vestita. The sequence goes on from JADDOH010016551.1 coordinate 16,329, forward strand.
CGGGGTCTAAAGTGGGTGTTACCAAATCATTTTTGAAAGTTATATTGAACAATGGGCTATATGGAAAATTGATTTGGTTATTTATTAGAGGTGCTTTATTATTCACCGCTTCCCTAATGTAAAAAAAATAAATTATTTAATTTTAAACCTTTATTATTGGTATTTAATATTTTCACCCCTGTTTTTGAGTCAAATTTAAGATTATTTTCTATGAGGTGGTTTGCAAATTCGGAAAAATTGTTATTAAATTTGAATTTATTTAATATACTTTACGATGTTACTTTGTATAAATAAATTGGTACTTGTGATAGCGAATCCTGGGGGAGGCTGTTTGGGTTGCAAGCCTAGCGTGCCTCATCACATTATCCAAGCACGCACATTCCGCTGCACTTAGAATATTGGATGGTGTATTTCTTCAAATTCAAGTATTTCTCGAATTATATTATTGGAGTTCTGCCGGCACGTTTCCCTTCAAAACTATTACTTTTGATAAAAAAATAATAGTATGGAACCAATTAAGTACATTATTATTTAAGTTATCAGATATTAAATTTCTTCATAATATATTAAATAATAATGTGGATTGTCCTAATTTATTATTATCTATTGACTTTAATGAACCAACGTTTACGACATACAACCCAAAAAATATAAAACTCGTAAATATCACGGCGTAGACTTATTCGTAGACACAAAGTATCTATATATATATCCTTCAACAAAAACTTAAAACAATTAATTCATAGGCTTAAAACCAATGTACAACATACACGTAAACACACCCACCCACACATATACATACATACATACACACAAACACACACATATACATAAACACACTAAACGATTAATAGATGCATGGAGCAGATATTTCTCAAATGATTCAATATTTTTCTTTGTAAAAGATTTTCATGCATTGTAAGCTTCAATTCGAATAAATAAAAAATTAAATTAAATTCTCTTTATCTAAGTTTTTTTTACTTTTCACAAATATTGATCTTCTTTATGAACAGCAATCATTCTTTTCTGACAAGGTGATTTTTTTTCTGGGTTGCAAGACATAATATATTTTAAAAATTCAACCCTACGATATGTCACGAGGCCCAATTGTTGTAGTGAAACATTGAAAAACACCCTAAACATTTTGAAAATCACATAGTTGTTTTGTGACTTCACGGAGAATCGAACACAGAACCTCCTGAATGAAAATGTAGTATCATGTTCGCTAGAAAACAAGGTGAATTAAATTTTTTCCGTGGTCGCATAAACAGCAATATCAAGGAAAAAACAAACGGCGCGAAAACAAGTGAATAACAAATTTTGAAAAAGGAATGTCATGGCTTTGATGTGATCTTCATTTGAATTTCGAATTCCAAGTCGAATCCAAGATATCGAACTTTAGACAAGCCAATATTAGAAAACGCCCATTTCATAGGTAAGGACATAATATTTTATTTTTTAATTTTTTTTTTAATTCTTAAAATAGGTAATATAATAACATTTATATACATTGTAAAAATCAGTATATCAAATTTCTAATCAAAAGTACGTATCACAAGTTTTTTACTTTTCTACTTTCTTAGTTTTTTCTCTAATATCCTCTGGCAGACTCACATGCAACTTCATCCCACTATACATCACAGAAGTTTGCGATCTTTTTTTCTTTGTGAATGGCAACCTTATTTCATTTTTTTTTCTTGTCATGGTGACAAGAAAAAAAAATGAATGTTGGTCATGTTCATGTTGGTTGTCAACCAACATGAACATGACCAACAATGGTCATGTTCATGTTGGTTTTCTCTTATTTTTCTTACTAATTCACATGTATTGTTGTGTCCATTAACAATTATGTATATAAATATAAGTACATTAAATTTAATTATTTTTCTAAATGTCATTATTTGTAGACTTTCTAACATCAATTTGATTCTTGTGTATCGATTTCTTTTTAGTATACTTCTTAATGCTTTATTTTGGAGTAATGTTAATTTTTTCAATTCTTCTTCATTAGCCAGAAATAGTATACTGCTGCAGTAGTTGATGTGGGGGACTATTATTGCATTATATATATTATCGTTACTTACATATATTAGTTGCGTGTAAATAAATATACAGTAGTTTCAAAAACATGTTTCCTCGATGAAATTCAAAATAGCCAATATTAGGAAACGGGAATTTCATAGGTAAGGACATAATATTAAATTATCGTCACTTATATTAATCACGTGTAAATAAATATACAGTAATTTCAAAAACATGTTTCCATCTCCGATAAACATTTTTTTTGTTTATCGAAAGAACAACTTCATTTCATTTTGGCAATTTCCAACACCCTCGAGGTGGTACATATAACCAGACAAGCAGACAACTAACTTTATGGTTAGGTCAAACCAACAAAAACTGATCCGTCCATGGTAACCGTTTACATTGTCTCCAGTAATTAGGTTCCAGTCCGTCAACAATCGCGTGTTTGCCTCGGACAAACTGTTGGCCGGGAAACTTGCTCCTCCGAAGACTTGCCAGTCATAACACCCACATTGTCCCGTCAACCCTCTAATTCAGCCCTTGCGTCAATCCTTTATGATCTCCCTCGCTCTCCCATCCCCCTTTACGACGCGATGCAAATACTCTTTGATGAAGCAAACAAAAAGCCCCCAACGTAATCTTAGACGATTTCGACCCACGACCGTTAGTCAATATTTATTAATTTAGCAAACAAAACCGTGATTTTTTCGGCATTTCCAATTCCTGCAAACTAATTTTTTTAACAATATGAATAGGAAAACTTTTGTATTATACTATTAATGTGCATACAATTGGGGTGATATGTAAACTGCTATAATTCCACTTGAGTTTATTAGCACTACCTACTCGTGTTCTGAATATGTCCGTAACTCTCTTCGTCAGGTTAAGATATTAACTTTATATCTATAATTATGAATAAACATAATATACTTTTCGTTACGGAGAAATCAGAAACACTGTAGAAAATAAATTATCTAGTTATACATCTACGGGATCTAAATCATAGCGCATGTATAGAGTACATAGATTCCAAGGTCCACTAAATCTACCACGTCACACTATAACCTGTGTATGTACAAAAATTCTGTATAATATTACATTCAATATACTCGTAGAATCGAAATAATCACAGCATGACATTTGATCTCATGCTCAGTGATTATATTGATCGAACCCAGCCAAATTATTTATTCTAGGACTCATTTAAATGGTAGCTCTGGTAGTTCAGTACGCATAACATTAGCTTTTCTCAATTGGTCTCAAGTCCCGTGGTGAGGGCACACTACATGTTTATTTGATTTTCTCAATCTTGATGCATGAAATTAACAAAAAAGGAATAAAAATAGACCGAATGCGGTGAGAATGTGGTCGCTAAAGCATACGTGTGTAAAATCTTTGGTAGATAAAGAAAGGTATTAACAAATTAGAAGTGAATGCAATGCTGGCTGTGGCGTGGTAGATAGAACAAAGAAAGGATCGCTGAGATTGTTTGGCATGTGAAACGTACTAGCGAGGAGAGTATGATTTAAGAAAATATATGAAGCGAGTATCAAACGCAACAGGAGTAGAGGGTATCCGTGAAAGACCTGGTCATATTACTACAAATATTGGAGGATGCCCCTGTTCAAAGCATGTGTGAGAAGATTTGTGAATGTGGCCTAAGTAAAAATGGCATGCCAAGACAGAAGAATTCTATCCTGTTTGCCTACTCCTGCCCTATGGCGTTATGCCTAGTTAGTTAGTGTTTATGTGATGTGTTTTGCTACAGAAATTGCGTTAATTTTTTTAAATGTTTCTTAATATGCTGACTTATTTGTTCTTCTTCTAATTTTTATTTAATTAGATCTGTCGATCTATCGCACAGAAAACTACGCCTCCTGGGATAATGAGGTCCAGTTACCCCTCCATCTTTTAGGTGATCTTCCCGTTGGGCATCGTCCAGGGAGAATCTAATTAGCTGCTGTATGCACGAGTCTGTTACTGTCCATCCTGGCTACGCGATCCCTCCAGAATCTCTTTCTGGATCTACTCCATCCTCGTTGTCCTCTATTTTACATGTTTTCCTGTAGAGTTTTTTCAGTAATGCATCTCGACACTTTCATTTCAGATATTCTGAGTAGTCTCATGGTACGGTCAGCGTCAGTCCTTATTTATTGTTTTATTGACATCTAACCAACGCTGACAACTCGAAACCAGACTGTTTTAAAGAAACTTCTCCCCGCTAAGAATTTAATTAAACGCTAACAAACTCCGTCGACAGAACACCATTAAAAATGTCAGTCTTCATTACATTCAGGCACCAAGTTTTCTGAACAAACTTGGCGGGTCGGATCGGCGCGTTTACACGTAAACTGGCCCACTGGCTTCTGACAAACTCGTCTGATCTCGGCTTTCTCGTACTTTTTACCGGCGGTGTTTGCATTAATCCCGCCGAAGCAAATACACTCGGAAGGTAAAACAGTCGCGAGTCAATCTTAAGTCCTGTCTCAGTTTATTCCGGGGGTGGGGGGTGAGGGTGTTCAAATATTTGCCCGACATGATCTGTATCCACAACGCTTGAGATTTTCCGAATGGTTTCGAATCAATAAGAATCAGATGGAAGTGTACATGGCGCTGTCGCTCCTACTGTCGCCGCATTTGCCGTGTGATTACTTATGTGATGTACACCGCCGTCACCGAAATAGTGACTAGCTACTAAAATACTGCAAAAAAAGAATCATATTTTTAATTAAGGATAAATTATAGAAGTCTCACAGAGAGTGTAAAGTGCTGTTAAATCCTCAATTTCGTGCAATTCTTTCTGCTTCTACCATTTCCTGACAATATCTTGTTAAATCCTCGTATTTCGTGCAATTCTTTCTGCTTCTACCATTTCCTGACAATATCTTGTTAAATCCTCGTATTTCGTGCAATTCTTTCTGCTTCTACCATTTCCTGACAATATCTTGTAATATAATTCCGCATTTGGTTCCACTACGTTTGGCTTGTTTAAAAAAAATATTCGAGACTATAAATTTTGAAGTTAGTATCAAAATGTCAAACTAAATTACCTAATTAATCTTAGTCAATAAGTTGCGCTTTTTAACAAAAAGACGTTCTTACTTGAATATACTGCTTTAGAACGAAATATTTAAAAAACTAACCCATAAAAACCAAGTTTTTATTATACTCCTTTTCTCATTTACTAGTTGAAACAGGTTTCGCGCTTACTCCACATGTCGGGCTCGATTCCGGCGACGCTACGAAAGGGAGTAATAAAAAACCGTTAAAATTTCGAAAAATCCAAAATTATACTATAATAACTAAAAAAAATTAACGAAAATTTGTTAGATCATTTTTATCGACGCTACGAGTCTGCCTGTAAAGTTTAAGCTCGATTGGATCACGGGAAAAGGGTTACAAATCGATCCAAAGTTTTTTCGGCAGACAAACGACAAGCAGACGCTACGAGTTAAAAGAAAGAGAGTAAAAATGAATAAATACAGTGCCTACTGTAATAAATACGTTTTGTTTACTAGGGGATATAATTATGCAAGAATAAATACTTTGACTGCATTTGATAAATTTGTCATAATATAATTGAGGGGGGACATACTACCGCTGATCTAATCCCTCGCCCAAATAAGGGGTTTTATTTCACCTCTGTATGATTTTGTACTCTGTGGAAAAGCATGATATTGTATGTTTTTTATGATTCCATTAAATTAATCCTTTCAAGAACTCCTATAGGTCCCATAATGCTTGCGTAGTTAATCAGCATTATTAAAATATACTGCTTCGTTACCGAAATAGGGGATGTTTTTTAAAGGTTTAAAATGTTTATCTTGGGGTTACACAGTTACTTTATTCGCGTCATTTAACACGCACTTTTATAACTGGTTTAAAATATTAGATAAAATAACAGGTCTCTCGCGTGGAGACTGCACTGTACCTCTGATCTTCTTCCGTGGGTCGGATGACTAATGTCGATTTCCTCCGCAGATAATGTAAATATTATCACAAAGATAATGGACTTTCTCTTGTGGAAGGAAAGATGGGGTTTTTATTCCAAGATTTATGATTCTGAACAGAGTTAAATAATTATTTCGTCGGCTTAATCTAAAATCTGTTTATTTTGTTGCTTCAACTATTTCAGAAATGATTTATGAAATGGGCACTGTAGCCCTTCTGGATGAAATAAATGATTTTAATAAAAAGTTTTTTGAATTTCAACGTTATTATTATTATAAATACTTTATGTGGTCCCTTTTCGGAACTGACGTAGCTGACAGGATTATTTATTAATTTATATTTATATAACTTTTATATGTAATACCGTACTATGTCTGTCAAGCTAGATAAATATCTGTGTTGAGACAGGATTACTTTTGTTTAAATATTAGTGATGGTATTTTAACTATTTACACAATAACCGTTATTTCAGATATGTATCTGATTTTATCGATGATTGATAACTGATTTGATGCAATTTGATGGGCAATATCGGTAGACAACAGTTAAATTTCAGTTACCAATCAGATATCAATGTACAATCAGATATAAATCTCAACCAACAATAACATGTGTTATCGGTTAAAATAACGACCATCAGACCATTATTTAGACCTTCTTTAATAAAATAAATTACGACAGGCTGTGAGGCCCAAATACTGTAGCGAAATATCTTACGAAAAACAACCCAGGCTCGAGATAACATAGGTATATTGTGACTTCACCGGAAATCGAAACCAAAACCTTCAGGACGAGAAGCCAGTGTTGTGTTCACTGGACTACGAGGGTAGTAATATTAAAGCATAATTTATTTAAATCCGTTTTACTAAATACCACATTGCCAATATACTTGAAATTTGACAGCTGTTCATAAGCCGTACAAAGGCTGATATATTAACGATATTTATATATTAGATCGCGGATTTTTCACTAGACGAAAAGTAAGTTTCAAAAATGTTTTCATCTTCTGGGTATCATTTAAAATGCTAAGTGTTGTATAAGACATTAATTGCAGACGCTGATTAATGTCAGAACTTCTAGAATTAATAGTAAGTGTGCAACTAGACCATTAGAATGTATCGTTTTCTCGCGTAGACGGACAGTACAATATTGCTACATTTACTCTATCTGTCTAATCTAAATATGATAATTTCGCTGTCTGTCTGTCCGTTTATCTGTCGGTCCGTAAATTCGAGACGAAAATTAGAGCGTGACACGCAATCAACGCACGGCTCGAGCAACACGCAAAGATCGAAATTAAAAGGTTATGACATTTTTATATTACTATTTTATTATATTTAGTTTTAGGTTTAAAAGAAAAGTCAATTAAAAAAAATGTTTTTTTATTCATGAATTTTCAGCGTCAAAATCCTGCAATAATTATGTCCCATGATTTTTCACGGGTGTGCGGCTAGTTATATTTTAAATGCACGAATGCTCGACTGTCAATAATGCATCTAGCATGCCGCGTGGACGGTCGCCGCAAATTTGCATTTTAGTGCGAGTTTGATGCATTGACAAACTCCACGCGTAAAAAAAATTAACATCATATTTTATTTTCATTTCCCATCTTTTATTTCAAAACATCGTGCCTCTTTATTGTACATTTTGGCAATTAAGGGCAACATTCGCACATCTGAAAATGTTATTTTCCGCTGTAAAACATTCAAAGAATTACTCCATTTCCTCCCCTCTTTCCACGCCACTTCCGTCCTGTTAATTCCGGTCTTCTTTCATCCCGAGAGGTCCTCGCGCCAGATCGCCGGCCCCAGACTCAATTAGCTGCAGGCCTCCTCCATTAACCCCGGCCGTTGCAGCGGCCTTATCTCCCGCCCCCACCCACCCTCGGGGCTGTTAATCATCAGTCGAAACTTTCCGCGGACTTTTTACCGATGTGAAATTCATTCTGAGGTGTTGGTACGCAAGAAATAAGCCTGCCGTGATTTTTTAAGTTGAGCTTCTTCAGAAGTGCTGAGAGTGAAATATTTTATATTATATTTTCAAGTTTGTGTTTACTGGGGTATTATGCCGTATGGTTACGAACTTTCGAACCAACACGGCGTAACAACACGGCATAATACCCCAGTAAACACAAATTTGAAGATTCTGAGTGGCCGTGAAAACCTAAGAACATTCTTATATTATATTCACATCATAAAGTCACGACTCGCCAATCTAATATGGCGGTATTCCAAGCGACATTTAAACCATAGCAACGCTTACAAGTGACAATGCAAAATTATTTTAAAATAGTGTTATGAAAATTGCATACGCCCTGGGCGCTGTTGTTTATTTCTATTTGCTGATGTATTTTTCATATTATGATTTTGATAAAATTTTCATTTTCTCTTTTTTAATAAAAAAAAATGCAATCGGTACGTGGGTACTGTATTTAATGTGTATTTTAGATTTTTTATCCGTTGATGGAGAACTGTCATTGATTGATATTATAGTTTTAGTTGAATGCCTTGGGTTGGAACATTGCTCGACAGGGTGCGCATTCTGTGCATTTTTTCAGTATTTCTAACATATATTTTATAAAATGTTGTCATCAGTTATCATGAAAAGAATTTATCTAATATTAATTAATCATTCGCTTTGATACAATTCGAATAAAATGATTAAATACTTAAATGTGATACTAGGACTATCCGTCAGGGTCTTTTTTAAGACCTATTGATAATCTGAACGTTAAAAAATATAATTGATTCGAAATAATTTTCATACAAAAAGTGAATTGAACACGAAAGTGTTAGATGATACCTTTTTATTCTAAGGACGTGGTATGTCATTTCATAACCCAATACAATTTGGGAATCCGCTATATAATTTGAAGCATTTAGATAAACCTGATTTGGGGTATATTATTTTATATAATGCATACTTTTTATGTGCATTCAAATCGATGCATATTATCTACACGTAGTAAATTAAATTAATATTATTTTTCTTGCTATCCTCTTAATTACTAGAAAATTTGACACGTCTGTAACACAGTTTTAAGAGAAGATTCTCGAACAAAAAAATCGTGTACGTGTACGTAGAAGTTATACTTAAAAACGAAAATAAAGACGAAATTATATAATGATGACGCTTAAAGTATTGAGTTGTAAAAATCTACATTATTTTATCAGTCGATTATTTTATCTAGTTTCAAGAAAAGAATTAAAACTCAAATAATTGGGGCAAACAATTTTTTTCCAAAATTTAAGGTTCGCGTCTTAGATAAGCCCTGTTCTTATAGTATATTTTTAGGGGCTAGGGAGAATCGGTATTGGTTATATCTTTTAGTTGCATTTCGCGCGTCCCAGGTCAAACCGAATTCAAATGAAATTATTGTATTTAGATTTAACTGAACACTAATTTCAAGCGTCTTTCGTGGTCTCGCATTTTCGCTACATGCTCCGCTATACGCATTCCCGCTACACTTCCGTTACAATAAAAAAGTCATCCTCAATGCGCCAAAAGAGTTTATTTTCGCCAACATTTAAAATGATATCTTGTTGTCCTAAAGGCACAGTATGTCACTATCCAATTTCAATTCAGCCAGTCTTAATCGTAACAAATCGCGAGATTCAGCATTTCGGCTGTAAGTTGTGGAGATTCTGTAATCAATAGATGCTGCGTCATCCCTCCTACAGTTCCCGGCCATTGCGTCCAATCTCGCCTAATCCTCCGGTCAACATATTAATGACGGAATCAATCTCCAGCGGAGATTGGAGACTCACCGCAGCATCCCAGAGGATCATAACTCCTGTCACTTGTCACATTATCCACATTTAGGGGATCGAATGTGCTTGATGCTCTTAATTAAATATCATTGTTCTGTATATTACTAGCTGTGCTACACAACCACGCCCGTGATTAAAATTCTTGGATGTATTAATTTGATATATTATATAATATACTATATTATATAATCTACCTTATATACTGAAGATATACAAGACCTGTGTCCGCCCAATCAAGACAAGGGCTGACACTACCAGAACAAAAAATCTCCTAAGAATAACTGAGATGAAGACTCTCCGACCCATTGCGGGACTGACAATCCGAGACCGAGTGAGGAACTCCGAAATACGAAGGACCTGTGACGTCGAGGATATTGTCCGATGGGGAAGATCTAGAAGACGTTACTGGAGAGATCATGTGGAGAGAGCTTGTACTGAGAGAGTAGTGAGCATAGCAGCGAACAAGCTGCCGTCTGGTACCAGACTCCCAGGAAGACCGCATAAAAGATGGCGAGATAGCTGGACATCTGTATCCCAGGAACAGGCTCCGAGCAATGACAGGACGCAGTCCTAGATGAAGCAGAAGAAGAAGAAGATATAATCTACCATGTAGATACGGAATTCACGAATATGTTTATAATAATTTACGGTGACGTGTTTCAATTCAAACACCTAAATATTCAAAATTTACCAAAAGGTAATGTTTGTTTATGGTTATGTACCGAATAAAATATGTATATAGAATAATAAGAAGTATTACTTATTTGTTTGGTCACTTTCTAGTTACACAAGACAACTCTAGTAAATTTTTTGGCAAAGTTTTTTTCTTGAAAGGGAAAAGGAAAAATAAGAGAAAAACATGCATCTTCTAAGATATAAGCGTATTTTAAAACATCACAATTGACTGGTTCCGTGGTATGCCCTGGTATCATAAATTTCGCAAGGATTTAATAATGTTAGATAAAACACTGTGCTTTATGTGTTGTACAGTATACAGCCTTTAAGCTTATTTCTTGTATTTTTGTGTAAATCCTGCCGACTCCCGGGAAAACCTGCGTCTGAAGAGCCCCTACGTAAAATACAACCAAGTGTCTCTGCATCACGACCTCCGCAAGCCGCACACTGCATACATTACACCCCTCACCTGCCAGCCGCCTACCCTCCCAGCAAGCCCTGTCCCGAAACCTGACATGTGTCAGGGAGGGATTTCTGAGTTTTGGAAGCGATTCTTGCACATGTACGAATACATCTACCCACCAACGGGATAGTTTTCATAAATAGAACACCACGTAATGAATATGACAAAATAACAATATTTTTATATTGGGATAACGCCATCTATGGATCGCTTAGCATAACACCATAGCTGAGACGCGCACCACCATGCGTAACGGCAATGCATTGGCTGCATGCGCCGTGCAAAAACTGACACCAGACCTAACGAGAATGTGTAAACCTGACTTTGGAGGCATCTCATAGCCTAGTTCTTATAATAGATCTTAGTCTCACATAACTAACAAACCACAAACAAATAACCAAATAAATTTACGTAGGAATTGGACCTTCGCAATTTGTATAATGTCTTTATTTTTATATTTCAGATTAAAACCTTTTCTGATATTGTACACCAATATTTATACTAATAAGGTCAAAATTGAATGAAACCGCTGTTTATTCAAAAGTCAATATATAATATTTCGGGAGCCAATGGTCCCTTTGTCGGGATACGAATACTGAAAATTAAAATTGAAAGTAGACATTAACAAAAATAAAAAATAAGTATATGAGTTGAATAACTAATTTGGAACCAATGTGAAAGCAAATTTAAAGGTATAAAGGTGTTATAAGTATTTGATTATTTATACTATTTCATTTGCTATTAACACTTTTCATATATTAACAGTAATATTTTGTCATTTTTATGTAAAATTTCTCATTTCTTGTTAATATCAAAATAATGCTTTGTTTCCAAAAGATCGTTGATAAATTCAGAAGAGTTTTTGCTATTAAAACATCTTAAGAGCTCCATTACCCTAATATCTAAATTTCTGCATGTTTCACCGATTTAAAAATGTTCGTTATTTATAAATTAATTTATAAACATGCAATTTTTTTTAAATATCTTTATCCTTGTTATTTAACATATTTGCATGGTTACGACTTAAATATCTAAATTAAATTTTTAAGAATATCTTATAGTGTTTCCTTTCATGGACATGAGCATTAAAAATTTCAGAAATGCGAAATACATATGAATAAAGACAACAAGCACAAAATACCCCTGTCTCATATAAATTTTTAATTGTTTTTTTTATTTATGTGCAAGATACCTGATCAGATATAAAGATTGGAAGAATTTGCATAGATATCCATTATCCATAGCTGTAGAAATAGCAATCAATTGAATTTCTAATATATTGAAATTATATATATTATATTATATATATTATGAGGAGATATATATATAATAAATATATATATTACTATATATATATATATTATATATGTGAAACAGCGTTGGCGTATTTCATTGGTGATGGTGGTATTGGTTTATGCTCATGAATTGTTTTCACTGCAGTTCTGTACATTACCTTGGTAAAGCATTCTTACCTCACATTTTAAGTTCGTAGCGATACCGAACTGCTGACTTCCGAAAACTTTTCAAATTAGTTGTATCGTAAGATACTCTGCCAAATCGTTCTCTACCTAAAGCTTGAAATTGGCTACAATACCATGTTGGCTGTACATAATCAACATATATTTTTCCAGCGTTTGAAGTTAGTTGAAATAATAATGGATTCAGAATATTCTTGAAATTTGGTGTTTCGACTGCCTTGATTTATTTTATTACACTAGAATTGCCAGTAATACCAGTTGTATATATTCTGCCAGCTCGCTCTAAGCACTCGAGAGTTGCCCTAGCTATAAAGGTAGTGCACTGGTGTCATGTCATCGTCGTAACGGTACGTTACCTATCAAATTATTTTTAAATATTTTAAGAATAATTATATGTCTTATCTTCCGTCGCGTGTTTTCCATCGCGGAACGCTATATTTCTTTCCATACAATATGCGCTTATCGAACACAATGAGCGGATCACCGGTCGATCCGCTGGCGGAACGCTCGCTTCGGCGTCTGTTCGGTTCTCCGTCCGCGGATCTTCCGTCAACGTAAAATCGGTGACGTCGCGTCTCATGTCTGTTTTTTTGCCTCAATTAATTTTTTAAGGCCATTCCTTTTTTTATATAATAAATTATAATTTCTTAACCTGGAAAAGTGGAATGGGGATTCGTGAAGTGTAGAGGCAAGCCGTAGAAATATATAGACCACGCTGTCAGTCATGAACTCATCGAATCAGAGATTTTCAACATTGAGAAGAAAGTTTTACGGAAACAATAGCCGTGGCTACCCAACAGCTCTACCTAGATGATAATTTACTTTTAAAAGCTATTTGCAATCAAGAAGTTCATATGATTTTCAAATTGTTTGGTGAAACTATAGTAAAGTTAATTTAAACGAGATACGTGTTTCAAAGTCCCAGTTCATCAATAGTTAAATCTCATTTCTGGTTAGGTTTACGTTGCATTCAGGTCACAGCAACGCAAAGGTTTGGATACAGAAGTTATTTACACAAACATGATATGTATTTTAAAGCACACATATCCCCGCATGTACTGATCCCCTGTTTTAATAGGATATTTCATTTCAAAGAGTGTAC
>JADDOH010016552.1:0-53867 GCA_016648135.1 Agrypnia vestita
AAAGAACTTACCGGAACTACGTTTAACATCTTGATTCACTTCCGTGCGGCCGCACTATCCGCGCGCGCCGCGCATCCCGAGACCCGCACGCCGCACGAGCACAGCACGGACACACACTAACACACTGAAAAAAAGAAAAACACATCAATAAACTGTATCATTCTGTGCTATTCTGAAAATAGCAATATTGGGATGTCAGATCTCTACCCCCACACTTAATTGATGAAAATTAAAATAAAAAATAAACGAGACGTAGATATACGTCGATATTCGGTGTTCGTCGTACTTAAATAAGAAGATTTTGTATATTTTCACATATCTCTCTCAAAGTAAATGCCTTTATTTGCGAAGTCCGATTTCTGCGGTCTGATCTGATAGCCGAACTCTGGCGCAAACGTAACCTCACAATTCTCATATTTCGACTAAAATTACATCAAATAAGTACTAATACTGTATTTAAAGCCTATACATAAAAGATTATTTCATATGGACCTATTAATTTCTTCTTCCACAGCGTCCTGGTGTAAAATTATAGCAAAATTGTCTTTGTCGTATGACGGATAACCTTTATGTACTTCTTTCTTCCTCTGACCACACTTCTCTTTTATTTATTATTTTTATTTTCGTCTATTATGTATGTTCTTAGATTTTCACGGCCACTCAGAATCTTCAAGTTTGTGTTTACTGGGGTATTATGCCGTGTTGTTACGACTTTTCGGATCCCATTGCAGGGTCCATCATCAGGGCTGATGTGTTGTTGTGAATGTTGGTGTTGTGGTTAAGTATCGGCTTGCAATACCGTGCCGAAGTCATGATGTGTTGTATTGTGTTGTGTGTATGATTCATCTGTTGTCTGATCACTATCTTTGCGGAGTCTGCGACGAGAATGATTTTGAAGCGCCGGATACCAAGATGTTTTTAATTTGAGACCATCATCTCTATTAATATTTATCGGGTGCTTGTAGATTTCTAGTGCTTCCTTGATAAGACGCGTATGGTGACTCTTAGGCTTTCCAAGGATTTTCGGTTCGAATGCAAAATGATGGCCGGTATCCAGAAAATGCTCAGCCAGTGCTGATTTTTCTGGATGACCGAGTTTGCATGCCCGTTTGTGCTCGTTGACCCTTTTGGAAATTGTGCGCGCCGTTTTCGTCTATTAAGTGTTGGGATAAAGATCTGACATCCCAATATTACTATTTTCAGAATAGCACCATAGATTATAAACGTATTTCTTGGGAAAGTAAACAACATTAGCAATGTTCTACAACAACATAATTTACAACACGTGGGTTTGTGATGGTCGACATAGAGATAGATTTAATAAATTTAGAAAATCTTAAAATAATAATATTCAAAAAAGCCAAGTATGGACATCAAAAATATATTTCTTCTGTTTGGAATCGTTTAAAAGTAAAAGCCTGATATATTTCTTCTTAAGATTCTATGTATTACAAGAGGCTAACAAAATATTGAATATTCAGCTATACAAGTAATATTTCTTAGATCTTTATTATACCATAGATATAATTCTGTGTTAAATTAATATTGTTTGCCAATCCTAATAGACTCGACCTTGTGTGTAGGTGCGAACGAGCCTTTATTATTTATGAAACGGAACAGCAAGTCTCGCGTGTAGCGAGTGCTTTACTCTTATTTTAACGAACGGACCAATCACAGGCACGCGTTACCTTTCGACGGGTTGAGCCGGAGGCGACCGTCCTGATGACTGAATCCGGCCAATGGCGAGCGCCGGCGGTGAGGTCATCGGGCATAGGATGAGTCACTGCACTAGCGTGGATTTCAGAGGTATGGTGAAATGATTACTATAAAAGGAGCGAACTCGATATACTCAGCCCCTTCAGTTCGAGACCAGACTTGCGAGCGGGAGCGCTGCCCAACAGACTACCGACGGAGCCCTGAGTTCCAGAACATCATTTGCGGATGGAGTTGCTGCCCGGACGTATGGAGGAATCTACCAATCATCAGTACCAAGAGAGGATCATACCGCCACCGTATAACAGCTAAGGAACACATTTATATTATCTATCGATTAATTATTTTCACTATCGAAATGTATTTATTTTGGGAATATTTGAGTTCGGAATAATTATGTGTAATTAAATATCACGATTGCTTGTGTGATATTGGTTCAAATCGTACAAGAATTCCGTTCCAAACGGGTGTATTTTTATGCAAAGCGAATTTCATACCGTTTATGCTAAAATTTGAATACACGGATTTCTATATGAATTACTTAGTAGCATTATAATAATTACTGTATTGCATAAGTATTGCGCAATCCGGTCTTCAGTTAACTCTTTATGATTTGAGTACCTCGGTACATCTAGCTTAACAAGTAGCTTCAGAATGACGAGTAAAGGACAGAATGGGGAAGTCTAACTAAAGATTGGGGATATCTGGTTTGTGTTAGCCTAGCTGGCTGAGGGGTGGATGATTGCCGGCACTTGGGCGTGGAACCCGCACAAGCCCCTGCAGGGCCCCTTAAAGGCGGGGTCCTCCTTGTTGCTCGGGGTCGTCAATAAACCGACCACCTAACCTCATCTGGCGCAAACTACTTAAACCAACAAAAAGGTTCCCTATGTCTTTGGAAGGATTTCCATGCTTGAATGCTGTAAAACCTTGATAGAAAACGTTAACTTCTATTTCGTCCTCTGTAAGAAAGACAGGGCCAGAATAAATATAAAAATCATTCACTCATATGGAATAGCTGGGATATTATAAATATGTTACTAACACTCTAACATTTGTCCAAAGTAAATGTTGCAAGATGCAGAATCGTGGGACGCCGCTCTGAAAAGGCATAATGAGATTGCACAATAATTTGTAACATCGCTGACTATGCCCGCAAAGGAGGCTAATGTCGTCATCAATTCGTACCAAAAGAGTACATGATTCTTCAAACACCGGCCTAAAAGAAAGGCGCCTCAAGACAACACACATCATCAGAAACTCGTACCAAAAGAGTACGGCCTTCTCAATTATAAGCCTAAAAGAGAGGCGTCACAGGATCACATCTCGTAAAGAAGAGATAGAGTCTCGTGATGCAGTAAGTTCCGGAGGAACAAGGGGGGCCGTTTAGTCACTTAGGAAGTCGGCCACCGGGTTTAGGCGGGCGCGGGGCCTCTACCCCTCTCAGCAGAGATGCTGAGGGTTTAAAAAACCAAAATTAGCATTCAAAGAAACTATTATTTCATATAAACTCACGGGCTGTTGTAGAATCCTTTCGAATAAACCATCCCCGAGACCTTATCTATTTATTCATAAAGAAGTTTCACTTCAAAAATGTCGTATTTCGTAAATAGCAAATATATGTATTATTTTCTCACGCAACTAATATGAACAGGTTCATACACGTCTAGGACGAAACCATTCAAGGTAAGAATTTGCTAATACAAAGTGTTTATAATTATTAATTTCAGTGTTATTTAATATGTGTGAATTTTTCCCTTTGCAACGTTCGAACAATTCTACTGGTTTGTCCCCAAACGGAAATGTTTTATTTCTAATACACGAATTCTTCTGGTGAACGTATTTTATTGTAACATAAATGTATAGATTATTAGGTTCGTTAGATGTTTTTATTACGTAATATTATGCAATTGTTTCCACACTGCTCCTATAAAAGAATTTGAAGTTATTACGATACACAACGGGGTCCTTCATCCATTAGACGAATCATGTGCCAATTCAACGACGTATTACGAATAGTATATATTGTATTTATCGAGATTTAGTCGCATTTATTATTTCTAGTGAGGTTTTTAGTATAGGTTCCAGGCGCCATTATGAGGCGGAAATAGTTCATATTCATAGCCCGACTGTAATAGGTATTTTTGTCGCGTAAGAGGTAGCACTTTTAGAAATATAACTGTGTTTTATGTTTCGTCCCTGACGGACAGGATGGTATAGCTGTGGCTATTTAGGTAATATACTTAGTAAATGCAAAGGGCATTGGGTATTGTCAGTTTCGTATGCGAACTCAAGATGTTAGTTAACATTTTTAGTTAGTTTTGCATTCAAAAGCGAAATTTTCACAGAATAATTATTTCCAGTTAATAATATATATTTTAGTTAAATGTATAGTTAGCACAGGCAGAGTATTAATATTGTATAGAATACATTATTTTATATTTCATAGAAGAATATAATTTATCTCACGATCATTATGTAGTTACAACGCAATTTGTAGTCGTTATGCAGAGCGTCGCGCGCTCACATATAAGAATAATGAAATATTTGATAATCCAATATATTGTATTTTGAACGCGACGGTTTGCTACTTACTAACCTTCATTATTTAGTAGGACCCACATTAGGGTCATCTTACATCGTTAGCCGTGAAAAGAATATGATTTACATTGATTTGCAATGGAATGATTTGTATTATAGATTTGCTTCGCCTTATATATTCAACACACACCCCATGGGATGTCTAACTCTGGTGCCGGACCAGGAGCTATACTAAATTATTATTAAATGTATCAAGGCCGCGATGCCCTACTATCTACAAGGATCATCACAGTGCTTACCGTGACCAGGAGAACGATTTATATTGAAATACAATAAAATGCTTTATAATATTAATTGAACATCATTTCGACATTAAATACAGTCTGCTCGATTTGATTAGGATACCCTCTATCTACCTGGTTCATCACAGTGGTTGTCCGCGACCAGGAGATCGAAATGAAAAATATAATAATAAAATTAAACTCGCGTCAACTATTTTACGACTGAATAATATTTTTCATATAATAGAAAGCATCTCTAGAAAATACCGTCATTTGACGAGGACCCACTATCTACCTGGATCATCACACAATATTGAGTAATGTTTCTTTTATTAATCCTGAAATACTTTTCTAGACTTCTATTTGAGTATTGTTCTTTCTTGATAAATATTTCAACATTGTTCCTTTTCACTTTATCAGACAATGCATATATCGTATTCCTTCGAGTCCTTAGAAAAAGATTCTGAAATATTATCCCCGACACAAACTTTTTTTATACAATTGAAATTTTGTATTTTGTAACGTCTGATTTTAACATCTTTATTACCTATAAAGTGAATATTTGTTTATGTGAAGCGGCGAAATCTCTCAAATGGTGAACTCTGGTTACGATTTTATACGGCTTATTATTTTAATTATTTCTTGGTTGACATTACTAACTTTCAACTCGCAATGTTATTTAGATCACAAGAAATATTTCGAATCAACGGATCAAAAAATAAGACGCCATGTTGCCTGTTTCATCTATACTAATCTATATCTATACTAATATAATAAGAAACAATGTTATTTATACAAATATATCTATACTAATATATCTCTACTAATATAATAAGAAGCAATGTTTGTAAGTTGGGATGTAGGAAGAAATCTTTGAAACTACTCATCCGATATCAAAAATTCTTTCACCAATATTTAGAATGGATTTTCAGGGTGACAGAGGCTATATATTATTCCGTTAAAATAAAAAATGGTCGAACGATGCGTTTTTTACCAACGCTGCCTTAAGGTAAATACTTTCTATAGAGAAGTTGTAGAACTCAATAAGTTCTATAAAAAAGTCCGCGACGATATGTATCTATATGTTAAGGTTAATTGATAAATGACACACAAATTGATAAAATATGACTAAACATCGTCGGTCTAATGATGACTAAAAATCGAAGCCGCGCATGTAAACTAGTATTTCATAAAAAGAAAAAAGGTTATGCAAAAACAGTATTTTTCAAAAACACACAGAGAAAAATTATTTGCAAGTGTTTGCACTCGCTTTCAAGAAATAATTTATGAGAACTTGTTTGGGCGTCTTCTTTCTTACGAGCAACAATTTTCCAGCGTTATTCAGTGAAATGTAAAGGGAATATAAAATTAATATGTGCAAATAAACAAATCTCGAGTAGAGTTACTTATCAAAAGGTAACAAAAATAATTTAGACACTACATCTGTCAGCGACTGAAGAAAATATTGGCTGGTTATTACATAACTTGTTTGAAGCTGTATCATTTTAACCGTGTTAAAAAAATGCTTGTGTTGCAAAAAACTTCTTAGAAAATGTGTACCTTCATTAAAAAGTTAATAGATACAAACAAAATATTGATTAACTGGAATTTTCAATTGTTTTCTGCTGTGATTCTATTTTGAATTCTGTTAATATTTTCTGAAAATAAACATGTCACATATATTATTATTAAGAAGGGTGAATACCACAGAGCATCAAAATAATAAGGCGTGACCTAAAGTAAATTGTTCATGTTCACAATATGGCACCACACCTGAAGCCAATTCTTTTATCTTTTGGTTTGAGTTTTCTGGGAAGTTTGCCGTGTTTCTATGACCTTTCTGGCAGATATTTCGACCCATTCCTGGGCCCATCCGTAGAACTGTTTATATGTGCTGCACATCAGTCCGAAAAATCTGCCAGAAAGGTCGTAGAAACACGGCAAAATACCTCAGAATACTCAAACCAGAAGGCTGCAAAAACCTAAGAACATTCATTGTTTGTACTTACTACAAGCTTGTAAATTTTGAAACAGTTATGAAAGGGTCAAATTTTATATTCTTAAGCAGAAAATATCTTAGTAAATAATTCGTATTTTTAATAAACCATAAGAAGACGTTTTTACATAAGAGACTCTGTTTCGAACAAAATTATTAAGTATATTGTAAAAAATACGTCTTTGTTATTAGGGAATTTAATTGTGCAAAAATAAATAATTTAACTGCAATAAACATGAGTCTAAGATGTACACTAGGAGGGACATTCCTCCGACCTGACCCATTCTCCTATACTAAAGAACTAGTTTAGTTCATCTCTATACATATTTTATACTTTGTGATTAAAACGTAAGTTTGACGTTAATGAATGTTGAATAAAATATATAGTTACCTTACAATTAATTGTCTGGTTACTTTTTCTGATATTACTATAATAAGTGACGCTTTAATTTTTAGTAGATTTTAATACTACCCACTGCGAAGGATTTCATGACGCAACTTCCAGAAAACTATGTTTTATATTTAATTATTTTGTGGTTAGGGAATAAAACAATATTTATCCCACATAGGATACTTATTATGACATTTTGGCTAAAATTGTGAGTATTTGATTTTATAAATATAATGGTGGAAATATAAGAAATTTCGAAAAGTCTTAAAAATGGTTTAATAATAATTAAAACAAATGTATTGAATTAATATTAAATTTAAAACAACAAAAAACTACGCGCGGTGCACATAACTGATAGCATGCATAGATGCATTACTGTTTAGCATGAAGCCGTCACACATCTTTGTCTCTATCTCGCATAAATATAGTTCACGCGCACTATTGACGTGTATCGGTTCACAATAAATAAGTGTCATGACCAAAAAATTGAGCTGATCTACGTGACTGTTGTGGAAAATACCGGAAGAATTTAAAAAAAATATTTTTAAAAAAAAAAATTTTACTTGGCAGATGTAAAGCCTATTTCAACTATGAAATTGACTATAACTTTAAGCGATTACATTATCTGTCTTAGAGGAACAAATTTATCATCGTACACAAAGGCCCAGACAACGTTTCTAGAGTCTTTGAAGGCAATATTTGATTCTATTTTCACAAAATAGAACTTTTAGATCCAATTTGGAAGCGGTACGAGAAATTGAAATGATTGCAATATTAAAAGAATGTAACAATCCTTTTATTATTCGAAAAAGTATACAATAAAACGATGGAGAAATTCATTTTGGCAAAATGGTTGTAATAAATTTTCTGTTAAACTCGAATTTTGTCGTTATACGGAACCTGAATTTTCTCCGGCTTAATGAACAAAGACAATATTCCATTAGCCCGGGTATTTCTGTGGGTACAGTATTACTAAAGTACTGATGATTTTATCAGAACACTCACATGACGATAAAGGCTAATTTACATTTGGTACCATTATTATTTAATTTAACATTTTTTCACGTCGTGAAAAGCGGAAAATTATCTATACGGACCATGAAAATGTCTGAGAAGAGCACTCTGAATAAAGGCGGATGCTAATAATATTTGTTATTTTTTTATTAATTTACATAATTTTTTTTTGTAAACAGTGAACACGTAATACACGGAATACGTGTGATATCAATATTTTTGCTATTTTTAAACTTAGCTAAACGCTTGTGCCATGAAAATAATGAAAATAGGACTAATTTACTGGTGTCCTGAAATGGGGCTTGAACCACCGAACATTTGATCACTAGGCGAGCGTCACGACCATTGCACGAATAAGCTACTCATTAAACTTGAATAAAAACGTTATTTTTGCGTATTATACGAAATCTTGTAACGTTACGTGTATTTTAACCTCTCACCTACCTTATTAACAAAATTCTTATCTCCTCTTAGGAATATTTTTATTAAAGAGTATATTATAAAATTCATATTCCCTTTTTCTCAGGATATTGTTCAAATATCCTTAAACAAATCAGAAGCGACATGATTATTAATGATCGCGTAAAATTTTAATGAGAACGTTCTAATTAAATCAATATTTCTATATATTATAGCGGAAATACTGATTTCTGCCAACCTTCAAAATAACATTAGGTTACACTTATTTTATATAATATTCATCATGTCAATATTGATGAAGTATTTTGTTACAATAATAATAGAGCAGAATATGTAATACATACCCGCATACGCCAAGGACTATTGTGTGTAAGGTGATAAACTTCATTGACCTTGGAACTCATGAACAAAATCATGTTTCCAAATCACTATTAAATCAAAGGCAGCAATACTCCCTTCAACCGATCAACCCCAAGACTGTGTTACGTGATAAGATGGCCGCTTCAAATTGAAGTGAGAGTGGATGTCGATTTTATATAGAAAATTCATAGCAAAGATATGCGATTAGTCAAATAGCAGAAGCAGCAATGTTCACTATTTGGTAGCAAACATAGCAATATCTGTATTAAAAAAGTTTCATACTTATTTTTACACGTATATAAATAAATATATAACTTAAATAAATAAATAATGAAAAAATCAAATTAACGAAAAAATATTTTAAATGCCACCGGGACTCGAACCACGGACCTCCAATCTATCCGATTGGATTTTTTCTGTATGTCTTTTCTAATTGTTTAATAAAAATTGTTTAATAATTCAGAGAACTTTGTCCTGAAATTGCAACTTCACAGTAAGAATGTGTTTCTTTTAATATTAATAATTAATAAAGTAATGAAACCTGAAGTGGTATTTTATTATTATTATTATTATTATTATTGATAATGGGCAGGCAGCTTAAGCTGATAGGCCCATATCACTGTCTCTCATTTGAATACCCAGCCTATTCTTAAATTGGTTGACACTGGCTGCAGACACAACATCCTCGGGCAAACTGTTCCACATATTGACCACTCTATTGCTTAATGCATGCTTTCTTGGGTTACACGAGAACCGAGACTTGTTCAACTTCAGATGATGTCCTCGAAGGCCCACATTAGTGTTAAATGCAAGTTGTATTTAAAAAGATGTAGGTTTCATATATTTCAAAGAAATTTTCTCAGGTTCTCAGAAATACCGCAGGATGTTGCTGCCATTGCTTTTATAACCCTCGTACTTTAGAGGTAAAACTCACTTAGTGGTGTAGTTTTGTGACTTTAAACTTTCAAAATGTGATATGAAAATTATCGAAAATGTTCACATTTTGAGTTTTACCACTAGATAATTATGAATACTGATTTTTACCTAGAATAGAGATGGAAAAAATAGGAATGTTTGTATTCATAGCTTATTCTGGCCAAAGCTAGTGAGTTTTACGTCTAAAGACACGGTATATGAATTAAGAGAGAATTATCTTTGAGGACATACGGATATTCGCGGTATTGAAGGGAAGATCAAATAAATGGTAATGCTGAACTTCTGGCACTGCCAGCGGCTTACAACGCGGGAAACAATAACAGAGCAACCGTACAGGAACGTGTTCTTACAAATAAACACGCGATAACACGATGGGCCGCAGACTGGAACAGCCCGTCTGAGTTTCCACCTTCAGAGAAATCCTGACATCGCCTGAAATAATTTAACGCTGTTTCTAATTAACAGAGTATGTCGAAGCAAATATTAAATACAATAAATAATATAGATGTCTCACAGAGACGAAGATTTTCGTGTGGGAAAGTATGTATGGAAGTCTTTATTGGGCGTTTACAAGGCTTACATCCTGTCTTAATGCTGGCTTAAGTGACCACAGTACACAACGAAACGTTATTGTATTTGCGATAGTATAGTTGTATCAAATAATGGAAATGAAGTGCGTAAATAATATAAACATCAATCACATATCACGTTAAAAGAATGACATAATGTACATCTTTCTAAATTCGATTTTTGGTTGGTCTTGGGTGGAAATGGTGAACGTTACATTGTGTAAAGTAATCACTTAAGCCAGCCTCTAGACAGGTCGTAAGCCCTGTTAACGCCCAATAAAGACTTCTGTACATACTTTTCCATGTAAAAAGATTCGTCTTTGTGAGACATTTACAATTTTTTAAATTAATGGTTATCTCTCTGTGGATAAAAATCTAGTAATTATGTTAGAACA
Organism: Agrypnia vestita; assembly: GCA_016648135.1. NCBI lineage: Eukaryota > Metazoa > Arthropoda > Insecta > Trichoptera > Phryganeidae > Agrypnia > Agrypnia vestita. The sequence goes on from JADDOH010016552.1 coordinate 10,614, forward strand.
TGCCAAAAATTATTGTAAATCTAAAAGAGATCATCGAAGAATCATAGGAGGATCGTATCATAGAAAAAATGTGAAACGCATGTACGTAGGCATAAATACATACCTTTGTCTCTGTGATTTATAGTAAAAGGTAGGTACTGGATAGATTTACTATTTTTGTCCGTCCAAAGCTTTGTTCGAAAATGTAAAAATGACAATTTATAGAAGGTTTTAAAAAAAAAATCTCGATATGGTTTATAAATGAAATTTAAATTTTGTGGGTTTATCAATAACCAATTTGAAATAAATCGATCTAACACATGGAGAAATATTTAAAAATAATCTCCTCTTGTAAAATGAGATTTTTTCGATATTTTGTCGGGAAGCACTCGATGTACTAATTTCATATTCTTTTATATTTCACCGAAAAAAATATGCTTGCGAGAACGAAAAAAACCGAAACAAAACAAGACATAACAAATTATTTATTCAAAGCGAGTCTCGACACTTTCAAATAAGATTTCTCTCATTGTTGAAGAATTAGAAAATATAGAACAGGCTTGTCTTATTTTAAAATCCTTTATTTTAACTTCACCGCCGGTCTTGATTTGTTGTGGAAAAATCTTGGAAGTGAAAATTAACATACTTCCTGATACCCAATCGAGCTGAAACTTTGCACATTGACTTGATGTCGATGACAATGCATTCTTACAAATGTTTGAGGTCACTCATACGCGTACAAAAAATGCAAATATTTCCCCGATATTTGGGCAAGTACCTACTTTCTGGCACTGTTCTAAAATTATTGAATTTATCAGCTCTTTATTTAAAATTGCTACAAAACATGAGCTGTTTTTCTGCAAAATAAATTATTTAACAATAATTGTTATTTAATAAAGGATTTATAATGATAACTATGTTTATATGGGATAATTTTTTTGGAAGTTAAATGGAAAATAGTCAATTTGACTTAGAAATTCCATAATTTCATAACGCCAGAGTGTTTTTTCTGCTTCGCACAAAAACTTTCCACTTTTAATCGAGATATATGTATATATATATATATTTTTAAAGGCAATTACGCTGTAAAAAACATGTTTTCTTTCTTAATTTTTAATATTCAGATGGTGTGATATTTTGAGAAAGGTAAACGCCGTGTCCGTCCTGCGTATTTTAAATAAAGATTCTGTTTTGATTCCAAGATATTCTTAGAATATGTCGTCGATATATTTCTGAACGTTATTCTTATAATTTATATTCTTGTTTTGTAAAAGAAATTCATTCAGTAGAAAGTTGATTTCTGAGGTAACACTACTCAATGTTCTTTTAATATACTACTAAAGCCCGGTCATCGAAGATAGAGATTTTCGTACATTGTACGTATCGCTTGCTTGCTGTGCCAGTGCGAGCGTGACAGCAACATAATAGTATGCGTGCGACAAGGATACGTAGCGTAGGGTCAATGTACGAAAATATCTCTCTTCGGCGACCGGGTTTTAGCCGTAAACCCGCGAAAAATCATAGGATATAAAAATGATTAATAAAAACCCTTGCGTGCAACATGAGCCGCGCGCTGATTGCACGTCACACTCTAATTCTCTAAAATTGTAATTCCAGCAGGTTACGGACTTTATCGTTAACGTTGAAATTATTATATTTAGATTAGATATATATTTTGGTTTAATATTAATAAAATGCATTAAAAGTTTGTTGTATTTTTGAAAACAATAAAATATGTCACAAGTTGATCATATAAAGCCCAAAAAGTGGAGAAATTTTCACAATTTCTAAAACATCATTGATTTGGTAATAAATATATTGATTGATTCTGTAATTTTGTTTGAGTTGTTTCAGGTAGATATTATGTAAAGGTATGTATTTAAAATATTATGTATGGAACCTAATGAATACATTTTAATTTTCTTTTTCCTTTAATTTTTATCTTTCCATATTAAAAAAAATATACAAAATGAAAGAGAAGCTATGAGAAAAATATTCTTTCGCATTGCCAGACGATCGCCTTAATAAAACTGAAAATCAAATAATTGCTATCTGCGCAAATGGGAAAACCTTAATATATTAGTATATTTGTGCTGTGGATTTAGCGAATATGTAACATTAGTGATTTCCTGATTTTATTAGTATTAACAGCAATATTTGCTTGAAAAAAGTGTAATTTATTTCCGCAGTACATTTTTACTTCACATATCGTGAGCATACCGATAAAAGTCTTTTTGTTGGCAAATTAAGATTGAAGTTTTTGGATGGATACTCAAAGATACTTTGCGAGATGGGATAAATTTTTATTTAAAGTGCCTTTTAAAGTGCCATGTAATACTGAATCTTTTACAACAGTATTGTGATATTGAATTGTATTTATTAGATCAAAATTTCATTTGGCAGAATATTTTAGAATGGGTTGACTTATTAATATTTTCTATTTTAGTAAAATCGTGTAATATAAAAATAAATAGTACAGCGACTATGTCAAAAAAGGTAAATTTTTTCAGTAAATTTAATATAAATAAGTAAGACATATCTTCAGATTTGACCAGACAATAGAGAAAAATAAAAATAATATAATAATTTAAAAACAATCTTTAATCAAAACTAGTTAGATTCACGATTGCAAAAGTCTTTATAAATGTTTTCAATAATAATTTTTGCATTAATATTATTTATTTGTGTTAGTTAAGAAAATATTCGTACCTATTACACTTACAAACTATTACAGATTTTATATTAAAATATTAAAATTACATGCATAATTATGAAATATATATGAATAGCGAAACAATCGATCAACATGGTTATAAATCTTCTTAATTTTGATTCCGATGTTTTACTGTAGATTCATGTAAAATTCAATGTGATATTTATACGATACTTAAAAAATATAAAATTATTTTATATCACAGGATCATCACAAACCAAAATCATAATGAAACGCTCGATAAATCTAGGAATATTATAAATTGTTGGATCTGTTTAAAGAATTCATCCCTTGATAAATACGAATGGCACGATTCGCATAAATCTTTTGCAAGTATGAAGGTATATTTTACAACCTAAATAAACATTTAGAATTCATTATGTATTCTGTATCTTTGTAAAGAAGGGTATCCACGTGGAAGATATTATATTCTTATATACATTGTGTATACTTAAGAGTTTATGTATAAAATATTGTAACGTAATGATAGAATTCGGAAAAATTTCACCCGATCGGAGTCCCTCGTAAAATGTCAAATGTCTGGTACGGTCTGGAACCGACGGAAACATTCTTGTAATCACTGGAAATGTATAAAATAATCTCGGGGTTCGAAAAATCAACGTGTTTCGTATAAAAGACAGAGCCAGTGCCACGGTGGATAGTGTTTATTTTGACGTTTGGCGCAATATTAGAAATATAGCGGTAGCCAGTGTGGCCAGTCGTGAATAACCTAGCGAAATATTTATTGCAGTGCTTACTTTGCGTGCGATAGTTGAACGGAGTTTTCTCGAAAGTGTTAACACGCGCTAATAAAATGTTCATAGACGAGTGATAAATTGCGAAATAGTGTTTATTCGAGATTAGAGCTTAGATTTAATTCAGTCCAGTGATTTTGTGAATTAATTAAAATAATCAATAAATTGTGAATTTCCAGTATTTTCACTTATTTCCCACATCAATGACCCGTGACAATATACTGTATCAGGTTATGAAGTAAACAATTGTTTATTTAATGAACAGAAATCGCAATTTTCTCAGGAATATTTTTCTGTAAGTCCTGGGCGACATCGGGTTTTCCCTGCTTGTTCCTTTTAAAATGTAAAACTTGAGTTATAAAATAATTGAAAAAAGAAAACAGTCATTGGCTGCCGGTAAAAGCTGATCACAATGTCGAAAGGAGTTTGATATTTAAAAAAAGAAAGAAATGCGGCGCGCCCCGGAGGCTTTGGGGCGTGGAAATGGAACTGATTAAAGTTAATGACTCCAATTTCCACGCCTTGTAAGTAAGGGCTATGCGGCGGCTTAAGGTCCCATCATAATGCGGCCAACGTAAATACTCGGTATTAATTTCGAACGTGGAGCTCAATTATGGAAGCCATATCGATTTTCTTTCCGAATAGTTTCCCGCCGTTCGTTTGTTCTTTTTATTTTAGGTAAAATTAGCGGAGAAGCTCACCGCTTTCTTTGCTCGTTAAAATACCTCATTGCTTGATTATTTATCTTTCAAATATATCGAATACCTTTTGAGTATTCTGATACTTACAAGGATAATGGTTATTTTGTTCATGGCAAATATATTGTAACAGTAATTTGAGATTCAGGGTTATGTAGTTATTACTTTATGTAGGTGATTAGGGAGTGGGAGGAGAGGGTTGAATTTATTTTGTACAGGCCTGAAAGAGGTACGATGTTAATATTTGTGCCTGTTATAGGCATATTTATTATATATGTATATATATATATATTTTTTTTTTAAATTAAATTTTATTTATTTCTTAAGTTAGTTAATATTACATTCGAAATATTAAAACAAAATATTTTCTCTACATTCCAGTGAATTGATTATTTTTCTTCCCAAATAAATTTTGGTATTTAAGATTGGTGGTGTTATAAAATATTTTTATTTAAATTACTTTAATTTAATTTATTTATTTTACCATTAAAGTTACTGTATTACAATAATTTACAGAAAATAAGTCAGAAATATTTAAATAAAATACAAACTATGATGTCGCTTATCTCGATAATTCACGCAAAGCGTAAGCGCAGACAATGTTTTCTATTCAAAATTAAATTAAGTTTCTTGCTACTAGCTACGATATAACCTATTTAATTAATGAGACCATCCACATTGACAAACTTAAAAAATTTACTTACCTATATATGTTATTTTTGCTAGTAAATTAAATTGAAATATTTTGTCTTCTATGTGATGATTCTCTCCCGTTGGCTTAACACCGAAGTCTTCATATTGTGATAAATTTTGTTTAAAAAAGCTTAGTTAATTAAAAAGATGTAGATATATTGAGAAAGATATCCGTGTTTAACACTAGAAGCGCCGCCGTCCCATTTTTGACCCATCCGCAAATTGATCGTCTATAACTTTTTTGTTTTTTTATTTAGGTCAGTGAAACTTTTTGACTTTTAGTAATTTTATGAATTCATATAATTTAAAATGTTTTCAATTTTATAACAAAGATAGTTTATTAAAAGAAATTAGATACACCTAGGAGTGCCGCTTGTTCCTTTTTTGTCCCCTCATTGTTTCGAAGTAGACAAAGATGAAAATTATGCAATAAATGCGTTTCCTTACCTTGGAAAAGAAGAAAAGACCAAATAATGAGCGTTGAGGTGATTGGGTTGGGAAGAAATTGATAAAGCCGTACATCAATAAGGGCAGAAATGTTACTTGTGACAACTTTTTCACTTCACTTTTGTTAGCGGAATATTTGAAGTCGAAAAATACTAGTATCATAGGCACAATTAATAGAGCTCGCAGAGAAATACCCATATTCGTGAAGACCGCAAAAGAATATTAGGTCCTTACATATGAAATTGGCGTTTTGCCGTACTGGCAAATTTGATCTCAAATATCTTCTCTTTGATTAGGAATTCCAAATCCAAATTTATACAGCTATTTACTCATGTATTTGTGTTTTGAAAATTATAATTCATTTGTTTTTTCCTCAATTGTTTTTTCTTTGCGTCACTCAGTTTACAAAATGAAAAACTTGAAATATCGCGTTATTTACGAGTACGAGTTTCACCGTGGCACCAGTGCTGCAGAAACGGCTCGAAGGATTAATGATGTGTATGGCGACGGTGCCGCAAAAGAAAACACAGTGCGTTTTGGTTCCAACGTTTTCGTTCTGGAAATTTCGACCTGCAGAACAAGCCCCGTGGACGGCCGGAGACCAAAGTTGATAATGAAGAATTGAAGGCTATTGTGGAAGCGGATCCATCGCAAACCACATCCGAGTTAGCTGCAGGCTGCGGTGTTAGTGATAAAACTGTTTTAATCCACTTGAAGCAAATTGGTAAGTGAAAAAGCTTGAAAGGTGGGTACCTCACGAATTGAGTGAAGCAAATCAACAAACGCGCGTTGACTGCGGCGTTGCATTACTCAACCGGCACAATAATGAAGGGATTTTAAATCGAATCATTACCTGTGATGAAAAGTGGATCCTGTACGATAATCGGAAGCGCTCATCGCAATGGCTGAACCCTGCCGAACCAGCCAAACCATGCCCCAAGCGAAAATTGACTCCAAAAAAGTTACTTGTGAGCGTTTGGTGGACTAGTGCTGGTGTCGTTCACTACAGCTTTCTTAAATCTGGCCAGACGATTACGGCAGATGTCTATTGTCAGCAACTGCAAACCATGATGGAAAAGCTAGCTGCTAAACAACCGAGGCTGGTTAATCGCTCTAGGCCACTGCTGCTTCATGATAACGCTAGACCACACACAGCACAACAGACGGCTACCAAATTAGAGCAGCTTCAATTGGAATGTCTAAGACATCCACCATACTCTCCGGACCTTGCCCCAACAGATTACCATTTTTTTCGAAATTTGGATAACTTCTTGCAAAGGAAAAAATTCAACCTTGATGGGGCAGTCCAAACCGCCTTCAAAGATTTTATTGATTCCAGTCCGAATGATTTTTTTAGTAAAGGGATCGATGAACTACCTATGAGATGGCAAAAGTGCATAGATAGCAATGGTACATACTTTGATTAAATAAATATATTATAATAAAAAAAAAACGGCTTTATGTTCCTCCCATACTAAACGCCAATTTCATATGTAAGGACCTAATATTTATGCAGTACGTTTGTGCTAAAAATCGGTGATACATCTTTGACTGTTTCTCAGACTAAATCTATTAAAAATGTTCTAATGCTTAGCATTAAGCATTCCAATATAACAATAGACTCATAGTTCATAGAAAAAACCTGAGACGATATTATTCTACAACAGCTCGAAATATGGAGTAGATGTAGTCGATCAAATGACTCATAAAAAAACAGTAAAAGCAGCTTCAAGACGTTGGCCAGTTCATACATTTTATAATTTGTTAGTTTTTGCGGGTGTGTGGGTGTTGTATAAAATAATCAACGGCAAAATTAAACGCAAAGACTTTTTATTGCAATTGGAACAAGAATTGGGAGAAAATTATATGTCTAGTAGAAAAACAACCATTCGGAGAGATTCCGTACGAGAGAGAAAAGATAAACGAACCTGACACCTTAGGTCAAGTCAAAATGCTCAAATAATAAGTCCTAGGAGAAGTGCCACCTGTGTAAAAAAACTGTCTGCAATAAATGCACATGTAAAGAATATTATTTATGCGTTAATTGCTCTACACATAATGATAACTAGTCCATAAATATTTGATAATTTGTTATAGTTACAATTACTATGCGAGTAGCGATGATTTTGATACTCAACCAAAAAACATTAATATAATAATAATAATAATAATAATAATAATAATAATAATAATAATAATAATAATAATAAGTTTTTTTATTCATTTTTTTTTAGTCTTGTGTTACACCTCGACTGCCTAGCTAGTAGAGTATAACATTAGACTTTTAATTCATAATTTGTTACGTATTTGTTTTTCAAACAATAAGGATTTGATTTAAGTTAATTAATAAACGTGTTTTAAATACATTTTTTTAATTTATATTTATGTTATCACAAATTTATGTAATACATTTTTTATAAGCTTATAACGCCCCACTTGTTGACACCTGTTCTGGGGCAGTTATAATTAAAAAAATCACTGTAATAACAATACTATTGAAGAACAATATAAAAGAAAAATCTATACAAACATAATAATTTTATATAATAATAATTCTATATAATAATAATATAAAATATTTATATAAAATAAAATATTTATATACAAAAAATTTTTAATCACAATTTTCACACCTTATACCAATATCATTATAATAAATAGAATGGGTCAAATATGTCCCCGACGGTGGTTCTAGGGGGGTCTTAATATTTGGCGCTTCTAGTGTTAATCCATATCCAAGCTTCATATTCATGTTTAATTTTTTTTTTCAAAAAATTAGTTTCATACATAATCACAGGAGTAATCATAGATATATTTTTGAATAATTGTAGCTTGTAACGAAATAAAAATAAATAATAAGGAACTAGAATGCTTGTACGTAAAATTGACTAATGATATTTTTGTGAACGAGTTTGTGTATTTGTAAGTTTAGGAGAGACGGCAAGGCTGAGAATGATATCGAAAAAAGAGTGACTGCGGGAAACATGGTGCACTAAATGCAATTATGGCTAATAAGAATCTGTCAAAGGAAGCAAGACGAGCGGTACATAATGGCGTTCTAGTGCCAACCCTGATGTATGGAAGTGAAGTCTGGAATTGGCAAAAGAGGAATGAAAGTAGACGGAAATGCGGTTACTAAGACGCTTGTGTGGAAAATCTTTGGTCGATAGAGTGAGGAATGAACAAATTAGAAGTGAATGCGATGTGGTAGATAGAATAAAGAAAGGAGTGCTGAGATGGTTTGGTCATGTGGAACGTATGAATGAGGAAAGGATGCTTAAGAAAATATATGAGGCGAGTGTTGAAAGCAACAGGAATAGAGGGCGTCCGCGAAATATCTGGCACGATCAGATACTACAAGTAATTGAGGATGGCCCTGTTAAAAGCCGCAACAACCATAGAACTTGTATGAGAAAATGTATGAATGTGGCCGAAGCAAAAGTTCAGTTCTCTCTGCCTACCCCTGTGGAGAAACGGCGTGATGGTTAGTTAGTTAGTTAACTTATATTTTTAATATATGTTTAAATCAAATAAAATATGCATCAACATGCATCAACAATCAATTGCATTGCGGTTTTATATACTGCATTATATTATTACATTGATTTCTCTGGGAAGTTTTTTTTATCTCTCAAGAAACCTTCAACAATCTAGCACGTCACATTCTAAAAACATTTTATGTCATTAAAAATTACAAATGAATTTTTCGGCAATGATCCCGGTAGATAAACTAAAAGTTAGAGGACCTTACTGTTAACCAAAAACAATTAACGAGCGTGCATGAAAATATGTATGAATGTGGATATGGCAAATGTTGTGAGGATACAAAAACAGTGTCGGCAGACGTGCATGAAAATATGTATGAATGTGGATATGGCAAATGTTGTGAGGATACAAAAACAGTGTCGGCGGACGTGCACGAAAATATGTATGAATGTGGTTATGGCAAATGTTGTGAGGATACAAAAACAGTGTCGGCAGACGTGCATGAAAATATGTATGAATGTGGATATGGCAAATGTTGTGAGGATACAAAAACAGTGTCGGCAGACGTGCATGAAAATATGTATGAATGTGGATATGGCAAATGTGTGTGAGGATACAAAAACAGTGTCGGTCTATCTTCTCTGTCATTAATGGCACGATGTTAAGAAAGAAAGTTGAGAATGCAAATGGAATAGTCATGTTTTGAGACAGAATGTTAGTTAAATTAGTATAAACAACTATCAGATTTTAGGTCCACCGATTTTGAGACGCACCCGTCTCTTCGTCAGTACCAAATACCACACTACTACACATACTACTACATGCACAGTGCATGTTAGTCCTTGATAAGATTAACATGCATATGATAAATATTAGTGAAAGCTTAACAATAGTACGGTTATGGTGTAAAGTGTTGTGAACGTAGTAGTGTATCTAGTGTTGGTCCTTACGAAGAGACGGGTAGGTCTCGAAACCGGTAGACCTAAAATCTGATAGTGGTTTATACAAATTTAACTAACATTCTGTTATATTGTATAACCACAAAGTTAATGCTTTAAATATAAAAAAAATAAAATAATAGTAATGTTTTAAGTTATCGAAGAAATATAGGTAGTTACCTTTTGATTTGAGTTACTCGGATGTCGTACAAGGTTATCGAGATATAGTTATTCATTTCTTTCATACAAAATAACTCATGTATTTTGCAATGATGCACAGATGTTGCTCCGTTGGTTGACAGAAATGGAATTGGCGTTTTTGTGTTTTTTTACCTGTGCCAAAGCTTTAATCAAAGTGTATACTCGTAAACATTTTTTTAACTATCCACCGCTTGTACAAAATACTGAAGCTCCGAGGAGATCCCTGTAAGCAGTTATTTCCAAAAGTATGGACTTGCGATCGCAAGTACAAAAACTTTTATGCATTTAAAACATTTAAAAAAACTGATCGAAATATAAATAAACAAAAAAATTTTCAAGTTGTCTATTCATTTGTCTACAACAAAAATATTATATTTGTACACTTAGAAAATAATTTAATTACAGTAAATTAATGATTACGCGCCGCGCGGCCGGCCATTTGTTCCGGGGCAATCTTGACTACATTTGTTAAAATGCGGGGCAAGCCAGTGGCCACCAGAACTCACACGTCGCATAGCGTCATCCCTGATGATCGACCCTGCAATGAGATCTGAAACGTTGGCTCGAAAGTCAGATCCACACGGTAGAAAATTCCAGAAAACCCTACACAGATGTTTCAGAACAACCGTGAAAACCGGAGCACATTTTTAATGAACTAGATATGTTTTTTAGCCCGGAATTAATCTTGCTTGCTATGTACCATCAGCGTTTGTACACAGGCAACACGCAATAAAAGTTATTGATTGATTGAATATAATCACGATTTTTAATGTGTCTGTTCGACTGTTAACTTCGGAGTTAACTTCTTAAAAGCGACTTTCGTAAGACATCAATCACTTCACTTTTTCAATTTTGATCGAATTACGAAATGTTACAGTCGAACTTCTTAAAAAGTGTCAATTCCATGCCAATCAACAAGAGACGTGACTTACTCGTATGTATTGCTTGATTGATTAAGAAAAGACGTAGAAATAATAGTTATTCGAAATCGGTAATTATTATTATCAATAAATATATTAATTTAAAATGATTAATCACGCAAATAGCATAAATATATAGTATTCTTATCTTAAAAACAAACAGCTGACTCGTCATCGCCTGAAAACAAAGAAAGTTCAAAATGTGCGAAAGGCGATAACCGAGAACAAAGGAGAGATATGATAATTGTAACTGTACTAATCACCTTGTCCTAAATGACTATCCATTAGGGTCACTCTGACCTGTTGATAGTCTTTAAATTAAAAAATAAAAAATAAAATAAAATGGTGGAATTTCAATCGTGTTGGATAGAGTGGACCTCCGGTGGGCGCCCAGGCTTTATTTACTCGTGTTCCTTATGTTACATTACTTTCCACTCGCTGCGGCAGCTTCTCTTGTGTGAGAAATAAGCATCTCTTCCTAAGCTTCAATTTTTTATATCACAATCTCCTATTTTCTGGATGTATAAAAAAAATAATGACTTTTTTATTATATAATAGAATAAAGTTATAATTAAATATTTTTTAAGATGAATTGTGTCCGGGGTGTATTTAATTTCAACCAAATTAATTTTTTACTTTTAAATTTTCATCTAGTGCAAATTATTTACAAAACTACTGTTAATTTTTTTTAAAAATTCTTGGGACTTTATTGTGAAAAAAAGGAACAAGTTAATGTCAAGGCCAAAATGTTAAATTTAATTTTTTTAAATCTGAATTATGAAAAATAGCCCACTATCTATATTAATGAGTCAATTATCTAAAAAGCATTAAAATAAATGTTAACATAAATTTAATGCGAGTAGGAATCAATATTTTTGCATTCTCAATCTTCAGCTAATTTGGTAACATCCGGTAGATACAAAATATCATCGCTGTTAGCATCCTATGCTTGTTCAAAGCTAGATACAGGTCTCTCTCGATGTTCGTCAATTCTTTAAATCTTCTGCCTTTCTGGTTCATCTATTGCAGCCACTGTTCTAATATTCAACATTTCTTCTAGTTTTTTGAGGCTTCAAATCTAGGACTTTCTTTCTCTTCATTTCCGGGCTACACGAATCTCCAATCACGAATCCCATCCAAAAATTTTCTGGCGAGTTTGTACGTAAATTATTATTGTTATTAGGTTAATTTTTATTTAGGGAAACTTTTATTTTATATTGGATGTGAGAATAGTTTTTTTTTGTACTTTTAGTTTTAGAAACACAAGTTTTTATAGATTAAGACCATGTATCGATCGACGAGTTTCGTGTATTTCAATCAATACATAATGAATTGAAAACATTAATACATATAAAACATAGATATTTTTTTCAGTCATTGTTTTATAAAGGCGGATAGTTCATTTAAATTTATTATTAAAAAAAAAGAATTATACGAAATTATAAAGACACGACTTTTCCTAAAGATAAAATTTTTATAAATAGTCCTTCACTATATATATATATATATAACAACAAATTGTGATTAAGCATAAGATGGTGCATCGAAAAGGTTAAGGAAAGCCCTGTATTTATTTGATTTAATATCATTTATGAGGCAAAAATGTATTTTGAAGATTAAAATGTACATGAGGAAACTATTAGCTGATAACTGAATAAAATATTCGTATATGTATACAATACAATGACGCCCAATTTTTATGTATCCTCAGAATCGAGGACGATATTTTTATGAGATATTTTATCGCACACCTATAAAGTAACATTAATTTCTCATCAATTCCAAGATAAAAATGATATTGCTCGAGGATAACAATATAAACCAACGCGCTAAAAATCCTTTCAGCCAATTGAAATTGATTTTTGAAGAATTGATTCTGAAAAAAAATTTCTGCGCAAACTTTATTTTTTAGGAATTTTAAGTTAGCCTTGCAGGATATCTAAACATTTTTGAAATTCGTGTCTTCATAGATAATTAACTATTTCAAGAAATTGGAAAAAAACAAAAGATCAATGTTATAGTTAAATTATACAGTTATAAATATAAAATCATACCTTCTTTAGGGTTTTCTGTATGTTTTCTTGGTTCTTGAGTATCTATAAAAACATTTATTCAACACTTCATATTAGAGTTTCAATTTGTTTTCAATGTCCGATTTGATAATTATTCTGCTCCGTGATTATTAAAATTCAAATATTTGTACTTCCAATTTTTTTTCCTCATTTCTAACAATCTCAAAAAAGGAAGAGAATTCTCCCAGATGTCCTCTTATATGGTGAGTATAATATTTGTTCTCGAATTAATAATAATCATCAATTGAAACACAACAATTTTATCCGGTTGTATTTAATTAAATTAAGGTAAATATTCTTTTTAATTTTATTATTATTCTTATTATTTTTAGTACAAACACAGAAATCTGTGAACTAACTTATCTTAATAAATGTTTAATTTATTACTTTTAATATTATTTTCTAAAGTTTTCTGCGATACAGTTAAAAGTTTTAAGTTAATTAAAATAACCTTAAATTCAGCTACAAAAACGCGCAAAACATAAACGACGACGTGCAGTGATGAGAAGCTAGACTTATTAGATTATTTGGATGTTTAAAAGCTATATCTGCGCTATATTATATTAAGTTATATTAATCTAATATTTGTCAATTTTTTTGTTTTGTAAGATCTACTCGGTGATTTTGTTTATATTTTGGCAAGAAAGCATTCGACTGGCGGCGGCGACACAACCGCTTGTTGCAGGGTATGGCGGCGGACTGGTGTCGAGGTTGGTCGAGGGGGTGGTTGAAGGAGCCTCCCTCCGGAACCTCCTCCCCCTGCCGGCGAGTGCCGTAGTAAAACCTGTTATCCGGCACCTTCCGCCAATGTCAGATATGAGCGATCAAATTGTGCGATAAATTAATTTACACATATTTAGAGAATTCTATGGAGATGCAAATTATTAAAAGACGGCCTTAATAAACTCGTTTCTTCTATCTCTCGTTATTGTTCTAATGCTTCTGTATTAAATATAAAAAATAAAGAAATTTATTAAGTTCAATGAATCATGTAGTGAAAATGCAAGATCAAGAAATGCGCATTATTATTTTTTAATGTTCCAATAATATCTAAATATAGTAATTTCGTTCGAATTCAAAGCTAGAAAAACAAAATTGCACGCTGAAGCGGGACTCGAACCCGTGTCACGAAGAAAGGCAGCGACTACCTGATTTAGCTACCTCCGGTTTTTTTAGACCATCCAAAATATGCTATGTAATAGATACACTACATAATAGCCGTACGTACACCCGTGAAAAATCATAAACTCAATTTAAATTATGTTTATTTTTATTTAGTTACATATAATTCCGGTGCAATACTAAAAAATAAAAAAACCGTTCGCTTAAACCTAAAATTAAATATAATGTAATAATATTAAAAAATGTCAAGACCTTGTAATATCAACCCTTGCGTGTTGCTTGAGCCACGCGCTGATTGCGTATCACCCTCTAATTATCTACAGTTTTAATTCCAGCAAGTTACTGACTTTACGGACCGACAGACAGACAATGATATTATTTTATATAGGTTTTATTATAATTTTATCAATAAATTTTTATTACATACAATAACACTTCTTTAAATTTAGCTTATAACGCTCCACTAGGTGAAATCTGTTCTGGGGCACTTATATTTGCACGGTGCACATTTGATGACTATATTCTTATCAACTATATTCTTACTTTTCTATTAATTTGCTGCAATTACAACAACAACACTGATGATAATGACTAGTCGCTAGTGAGGCCCAGCCGCCCGAGTCAATCAGTCAATAGCGCGGCCCAGGTTACACGCAAGGGTCGTTATTAATTAATTATTATTATATCGCTAATATAACTTGTTAATGTACCTACAACACAACTCATAATATTTTTTAATTGATATTGATGAATAATAACTTTTCATTTTATTTAACCATATTTTTAATTTTTCTACCACAGAAGTATTATAATACGTAATCTTTATTTTTTTTAAATATTTTTGTGATTTATTTTAAAGTCTTTTTATTAGAATCATAATTATAATCTGTTTGTTTAAAAATAAAATAAATAATAATCACGTTTAAGAAGTACGATATCTAATACGTACGTTATCTATAAGTATAAGTATGTTATCTATAATATTCTAAAGGAAAAACGGAAATGTATTAATTAATAATGAATAATCCACACCTTAGTAATTTTGCCAGGATTATTTATTTGTGGAACATCTTAAATACTTATTTGTGCGGCGTAGAGATGAAACACAGAATCACAATATTTCTTTAATGTAGTCCTTCCCGTACCAGGATGCACGGTGAGTGGAGTCGAGTGAAAGGCGTCCGTTTCGAATTCTAATTAAGGTTAATTAAAGCAAAGGATGGCCGTATCTTACAAAAGATAGAAAGCTCTTGTATAAGCTTATTCATTATTGGCTGTAAAACTAGCAGAAATTTAATATTCCAGTTTATGAAAAGACTTTCAAAAGATTTTATGTATTACATAAATATTTAGCAATCCTGTCTTATGGTTCATCTCCACTGTGACATGAACTAAATCTCAGACGTTTAGTTGAGATAAAATTGAGTACGATGAACTCGATTTAATATTTTGATCTTAAAATAAATTCAGTGATGAATAAGTAAGAACAAATGAATATAATGCTAGCTGTGGCGTAGTAGGTAGAATAAAAAAAGGATCGCGCAGACGGCTTGGTTATCTGGAATGTAAAATCGAGTAAAAAAATAAATGAGGCGAGTGTTGGAAGTTACCATACCAGGTCTTTCGCGGAAGTTATCCGCGAAAGACCTGGCATGATCAGTTAAACCAAATACTTGAGAATGGCATTGTTTAAAGCTTTACAACCGGAGAGCGTGAATGAGAGGATGTATGAAAGTGGATAAGCTAAACGTGGTGTGTTAAAAGTGTTGCGTTTTATACTTACCCTACCCCAGAGGGGAAACGGCATGATGGTTAGTAAGTTAGCTAGTTAGTTAATGAATTTAAAGAAAAGCTTGATATTCTATAAAAATACAAAAACTAAAACCCGTACGCGTGACGTTTGACGTACGACGAAGGATGAGCATGAACATCTCCTAGAAGCATAGATATATACAAATATTTATTCTGAAAACAAACGATTTATATTACGTCAATTGGCTGACATTAGACTTACAGCAAGCGGGTTCGGGCCTACTTCCCGATAGCCGATTGTCCGACACCCGTTTGCCCAACAGCCAACCACCCGACATGCCGACTGCCCCAATTTCTCAAAAACTGGCCGACAGTCCAACTTTCCGACTAAGAAATATTTAATTTTATAAATTTATATTTGCATACTTTTAATTGTTTTGAGTATTTACGTGTGTTTTATTGAAACTTTTGTTTAAAAATGTAATTTAAAATCTAAATAGCATTTAAAAATAACACTTAATATTAAATACTAGTAGAAACGCCCAGATTAAAGCCCTTGTTTGTTCAATATACGAAAGACGCATATGAAGTCTCATCATGTACGTAATTTGTATTAATAACCGCTATGAAAATACCCCAACCTCTTATTATTAAAAAAAACTATGTTTGTGAAATTATAGTATGTATGTATGTATTTTGAGATTCTAATTTGTTTGTGAAATTATAGTATGTATGTATGTATTTTGAGATTCTAATAACAATGGTAACTATGCAATATCGAAAGTCTCTCAAATAGTCTACATGATCTAACATCAACTGCACTATTCTCCCAAAACCAAAAATTACTTTTTTTTTTTTTTTTTTTTTTTTAGTGAAATTTAAAATAAATTAAATTTTAATAAATATTATTATTAAGTTCTACGGGTTAAGTATTTTTATGTGTTACAGCTGTTTCGGCTTGTAAGGCCATTATCAAACAGTGGATATACCACGTACAAACGACTTATTTATACAATTTTAAGTTACCCCTTCCCATTTAGAGTAATTAGATATTTGTGGTGAAGCCCTGTAGTTTTTTTTAACAGGGTAATTTGTATAATTAGAAAACAGTGGCATATACAAATTAACATGTAATCATAAAGATTGCAATGCCACATATATAGGACAAACGGGAAGGTCTTTTTTAACTAGATTCGCGGAACACATGCGCTGCTATAAAAATAAAAATTTAGAGTCAAAATTTGCGGCCCATTTATTAAATGAAAACCACGTCCCGCAAGGTGATAACGAACCAAAACCTTTACATATAGAAACAAAAGGTTTTAGGATGAATTTACTTGAGCAACTAGAAATAAATAAATATAAAAAGGATCCAAATATTAAACTTTTAAATAATCAACAAAAAATGATCTTCTCTCCACTTCTAAATATTTTTAAAAAACCAATAATCAAGGACATAAATTAAAATAATATTTATAAATAACACTTGCAGAAAACGGGGAATTTTGATAATTAAGCATAACGTTAACCTAGGCACCTTTAATGATAAGTGCCCGGGAAAAAACGTACATTACTACAGGGCTTCACCACAAATATCTAATTACTCTAAATGGGAAGGGGTAACTTAAAATTGTATAAATAAGTCGTTTGTACGTGGTATATCCACTGTTTGATAATGGCCTTACAAGCCGAAACAGCTGTAACACATAAAAATACTTAACCCGTAGAACTTAATAATAATATTTATTAAAATTTAATTTATTTTAAATTTCACTAAAAATAAATATGGAGTTCTACAAATTAAACACAAAAACCATAAATAAAAAAACCAAAAATTACTATAAATGTGGAGAAACTAGTCGAGCATTTTGTTGCATAGCGAACTCTGACATTTATATATAAAAGCGATGCAAGCACAAGCGCAGGTCAGTTATCTTTGACAGTGGGCTAACGCCATAGTTGAGTTAAGGCGAAACCGGCAGGAGAGCAATAGACATCGCGAATGAAGTTTTCCACAGACGGTCGAAAATTCTAGCGAACGGAAATAAAGTGTTCCACAGACTAGTGATACAGAGTGACCAATGATAAATTGGTGCGAATTACGAAATTTAGTGAGAATGAAAGAACGGTGCTCCAAATAAATTCGTATCTAAATAATATATTTTATTTATAAACTTTTAATTATTTATATTTATTATAACAGTATTTCATTTGCGTCCCGCAGCCACGCTTCGGTGACATATAATTAAATAATTATGGACACTGATTTTGCTGTACCCCCTTTGAGAGGGTAGACTGCTATGCGTTTGCTATTAAGTTTTGGATTTTAACCTTCTTTTCTTAATAATAGTTACAATTAAACATTTTAGAATAATTTATAAGTATAATATGAAATTAATTATTGTTAAGTTGGAAAAGTAAAAGTAAACAGTTATAATAAGTAATACGTATAATGTATATAATGCACATGGTCAGGGAGGGTGATGAGTTTCCAGTATCTGCCATATATCATACGACGATACTTTCTTCATACATGGTATTAGAAAAATCTTTTGAATACAGAAGGTTATTATAGGCTGAGCATATACGTGGGATGAGAAAGGATTTCCTATTATCGGTTGATAGGTTGAAAGGGAAAGAGGTAACTCTGTCGTGGAAGAAAAGCATGCTAGTTATCGCATCAATGCGTCGGTTGATAAAAGGCACAAAGGGAAAAAATATAAAGAATAAATTGCACAAACTATAAAATATTGAAATAAATAGTGGCTACGTGATTATTTTAATTAAAATGAATCAGGGGAAGAAACAGTGACTGCGAAATTGTTTTTTTAACTTTTTATTTTATTATATTTTATCTTGTGTCATTTTGTGAATTGGGAAAAATAATGTTAAATATTTTTTGCTGACATGAGATATGTACATGACTGAAAGAATGCATAAATTATAATGCCTAAGTTTTTCACAACTTTAGTATAAGGTAAGCACTGATGTTGTCGACGAATTGTTATCGAAGCTTAAATTTGTCAATGTAGATATCAGTCGCGAGCTACGTATACATGTACTTTAAAAGTACTACGGGTATTTTGTTAAGATTTTAACATTATTATAAACTATTAAGATAAGTAGATAGCGTGTAACGTTGAAAGACGGAAGTAATATATTTTGTTAACCTTTTAGAATTTATTTAACTTTTTGCGTTAATCCTAATTCAGAATTTAAGAATTTTTTGATATTTTTAATTAAAAATCATTTAAAGAAAGTTTACATTTTAAAATCTTTTTCTTTGATTGTCAAGTATTTAATATAAAACCCCCTTTTTATTTTGACTGCCAGTCGTTTTTTACGTTTTGCTTCCAATTTTGCTCAATAACACAATTCGTGATGTTGTCCGACCATCGCTTTAGGATGCTAGTGAATTATATCAATATAATATAATGTCCTTTTTTTAAAAGGTTTTACACAGAGTAATCTATCAAGGTTTTTAAAAATCCTGCTGTAGTCGAATGAAATTGCAGCTACACCACTAATAAAACAACGCTTTTGAAAATAACACAAAACGATATCCGAATCCAAATTGAAATGTCGTAGGGTAGATGTTCACAAGATACAGAATAAAACAAATCGTTGTTCATTTCACCATTTATATAATGTGTAGAAATCTAGGTTTATTTTAGATCTCGTAAATAGGTTTACGTAATCGTAATTTACTGAAATGTAAATTAATTAACCATAATTTAAAAACTAATAATAATATCGATTTACTGAAATATAAATTAATTAACAATAATAATAACTGTCATCAAAATTTTAAAATGGTCGATTATTGACTATTTAAAGGAGGTTAATTTAAAAAATATTCATTTTCGTTTATTTATTTTATTTTTTATTTAGTTGGTTTGTGGGTGAGCAGCTTTTGGGCTTTAGATACCCCGAGTTTTCTGCAACGTCATTTTTAAAAATACAGAATTCAAAAATATTATTTTCACTTAAAAATACTAACAAAATTTAACAACAAAATATGCATAAAAAATGTAGTTGAACTATAACAGAGAAAAAAAAAATATAAATCCGATTATTTTATTTTATTTATTTTAAGCATACACAGTTTGTACAAAATTATATACTTTTATATTTAATTTGTTTAATTTTTTAATGATTACCATTTTTGTTTTAGTGTTATGTTGAAGATATTCAATGTCATTTTAGGTAGACGAGGCCTGTAGTAAAGGAGTCAGGTTGATTCGTGATCTCTAACAGGTGAGTCTAAACAATAAAAATATTCTCTCATTTAATAAAATTAAGATTTATAAAATTATAAAATTTACAAGATTAAAAATATTTATATAAACTTGTTGAGCTCTTTTCAAAAACTTGTTGAATTTCTTTTTGAAGATATCCACTGAGATTGTTTCAATAGTATTACTTTTAAGCTTATTGCAGTCATTAAACATACGGTTTGGTAAACATTGTTATTTATAAGTAGATAGATACTTATTTATTTAAGGGACCACTTGTAATAATTGGAATTATAATAATAATTGGAATTAATGTGTTCCGCTACAAAGTTGTTGGGGCAATTTTATCTCGATTTTTCAGCATGCTACAACGTTGTTAGTGCTGCCATTTTTCTTCATTTTTCAGTACATCATTATGTTGTTGTTTGTGGTATTTTTTCTTCATTCATCAAAAATATATTAAAAATGATGACATAAAAATGGACACTTTAGTATTATCAAGACCTAGCGCTCATTCAAAATATTACTGTTAATTTTGTGTAAAATAATATAATGTAAATTTAATAATAGGTAATTTGAAATATTTTTGCGTTTACTCTTGACAGTAACAAAAAAAAATTATTTTAATTTTAACTAAATTAAACTTAGTAATGCACATACGTTGAATAAATTGAACACGACTATAGTTTCGAGAGGAGCAGTCCCTCTCTTCATCAGGCGTAATTTATAACTAACCTAAATACAGAAATGATGTAAATATTTGCGTAAAGTAATTTTTTGTGTCGTCTTTAAGCGGAAGATGCTGAGCATCTGATGTTGTTTATGAGTTTTTCTTCAGAACTCAAGTTCTTTTGAGTTTCAACGGTTTCCAAACTATTCATTATCAAACCATTATGAGGAACTTCTGTATTTAGGTTAGCTATAAATTACACCTAATGATGAGAGGGACTGCTCCTCTCGAAACTATAGTCGTGTTTAATTAACTCAACGTGTGTGCATTACAAAGTTAAATTTAGTTTAAATTAAAATAACCATTACGCACCACAAGTGACTGCCATATCAATTAACAATAAAAAAATATTAATTATTTTACGCTAGTGTAGTGGCATCCAAATAATGAATTTTTTGTTTTTAAATTTTATCTTTAAAAATAGTTAAAACCTCGATTTGTTTCGCTAATACCAAAAAAATATTAATATTCACAACCGGTTATAAACTATTCCCTAGTTCACGACCACTGGAACTCTCTAGTAACACATTCAATGGTCAGGTCTGAATAATCTATTACACTTGAATGCGCTACGATTACAGGATGTTGTTATCGAAGACACGAACCTATTGATAATAATATTTAGTGCCGCTAGGGCAGCCAAATTAATAAAAGATTATGCTGTTATCGAAGACACGAACTATAGATAGATAATAAAAGAATAAATAATTTTAATAGGAGTAGCTTGTTGGTGTAGTGATCTAATGGTCGATTATTCGAGCTCCATTCCAAGTTAATCCTGTTTTCGCAGCACAATCGTTTAGCTAAGTCTGAAAATAGTAAGTGTTATATATTGATGGGATACGTATTCCGTGTTAGCGTCTCTATTAAAAAATATCGCCGCTAGAGGCGCGTAGTTTTCTTAAGTGAAATAAAGATTCCAGTTGCCATGTATTTAGAGAATTTTAATCGAGAATCGAACATTATTGTTGCTATTATTAAAAATATATCACATTAATTATATCAAAACTTCTCAAACGTCTTTAACGTTGACATCGTTACACTCTTAGTCAGAATGTGCTCAGCGCCTAATTGTCCGAAAAATATTTCGAGATACATTGAGATAGATAAATAATGTGAAATGAAATATTATGAATGTAGCAAGATATTCCAAGACAATTAATTTCGAATTGTCTCTTTTCGTAGTCCTTTCCGAGCAAAACAACAAATGAAATAATTTTGTTCATAAAACGATCTTCGGAAAGGTCGTATAAATAATGAAAAAATATTTTGGAAAATGAATTATGGTGAAGGATAAAGGTTTTGGACCCTCTTTCATGATTTATGCCGTACTTGAAATATTTTATCTCTCTCTGTAAACTTGCGTCTTTTTTATATTGTTGATTTTAATATATTCATGATAAAGTATGTTTCAGCTGTAGTATTGTATTTCTCTTGTTTACCACTTACTCATGATTTTATAAAAATATATATAATTTGTTAAAGTACATTATACAGGGCTATTTAGAAAACATTAATAAACTCGCAGGACTGTATGTCTTGATTATGAGTCGAACATGTTCAAACAGCCACGACCTAATTAATAGTTATGGAGTTATGCAATATCAAAGTTTGCATTTTTTCCATTATTTCTGACTTATTTTTTACAAAACGTTGAACTTTCATTACAGTAACTTTTATTGATTACGAATAATTCATTCGTTAATGAATGAAAATATAATGATAAGTTACTGTAATGATCGTCCAACGTTTTACGAAAAATAAGTCAGAAATATTGAAAAAAAATTGCAAACTTAAATTTGTATATCTCCATAAATATTGATATTAGTTCACGGTTGCTTGAACATTTTCAACTCACAATTAATGCAGGAATACTTATAGTTCTGCGAGATTATTAATATTTTCCAAATAACCCTGTATATATGGGGTATAAAAGCAAAGACGGCAATATCCAAAAAAAATTAATGCAATTACCGAGGATTATTAATTTAGAATCTACTGATTTATAGATTTTATAGAAAATATAGCCTATAAATTTATAGAAAATATTATTTTGGAAGGGATAAATAAGTAAAATCTTGAATACAGTGCATTCTAAGTCAGTAATCTTCTGTGATTGAATTCGAAACGTTTTTTTATTTTTTTTTCGATATTACTACCTTGGCTTTTATGCCTCACATATATAAATATATAATGTAAAATGAATACACGATAATGACCTATTAAGGCGGAATGCTTTATTTTGCTGGATTAAGGTTTTGTTAGATTTTTGTAAGGATTCCTGTTAATTTCAAAAAGAGTAAGATGAGACGGATGAAGATAACAAAGTAAGAAAAATTGGATTTTTATTATCACATTGCCTTATTGCCATAAGTTTTATATAGAGAAGAAGTTTACACCTTCGTATGTGTTAATTTTATCAATACACCAATAAAAACTGAGGCACTAAAAGTATTTTTTTTTTATTTATATTTTTTATTTTTTTATTTTTTATTTTATTTTTATTTTATTTTCATTTATTGGTTTTCTTACAGCCATATAATGTCATTTCAATGTATCATTGTTTAAATTATTTGAACGTGTGCATTTTATATTAAATATTGTAAAAACATATATCTTAAAATTGCCTTACAACATACACCATGTAGTTTGTACATCAAAAGTTTTTCGGAAGCCGAGCAGGACGGATGAACTTCTTGAAAAACGAGGGACAAACCAGAAAGTATTAATGTGAATTTGAGTGTGATAGATGGTTTTGAAATTATCGCGACGTATTCTGGATGGAGGGATATTGAAGGAAGTTATTAGTTATAAAAGTTTTGTATATACAAACACTTTCATAATTTGACATACATGTATACCTACACACGAAATGTAAAACAAGATTTAAAAAAAAATTAATTATGATATTTATCGAAATATTGCGATAGATTGAATATTTATCTGAATATGAGCATCTTTGGATTGTGATAAAAATCACGCTAAGAATGTTGAAATTAATTTTTTGTTCCATGTCAATATGTCCGGAGGAATAGGCAGAGAAGTAGGAACATCATAATTTCTTCCCTAGCCAAATACTTAACTGCCTTGAACTGAACTAAGTATTGCCGTCTCATTGATTTTTAGTGATAGTATATCATGTTTGGATATCATGGGTCGTGTAGCGAAGTTAAAATGGCAATGAGCAGGGCATGTTGCGAGGCAGGATACCACAAGACGGACTCCTAGACTTCTGAAGGAGGAAACCTTGGGAGAATAAAAGACGCGTCGAAAGACCTCAAAAGTAATAGGTCGACGATATAGGAACTGCGGGGGAAGGGGGGGGGGGAGAAATGGTCACAAGAAGCAAAAAATAGGGAAGGATGAAAGAATATGGAATATATCCAGCAGTGGGGACATGAAGGCCGAATAAGAAGACATGAATATATGCACGACGTATGCCGCACGAATGTACATTTGTACACTACCAGTATTGATGCAGGTACAGACTATCAATTTAAAGACATGAAAAGAAAAGAAAAAATATATGAACTAATGAAAATTCCTTGTTCACAATTTGGCATCACGATCACGCCTGGTTCCAAAACGTTTGCCTTATTTAAAAAAAATTCTACGAACTTGCAAATTTTGAAACGATTACGAAAAAGTCAAACTAAATACCCTTAAAAAATTTCATGTCTTAGTAAATAGGTCGCGCTTTATTAAAAGACGTTTTTATTTACGAATTACTTTACGAAGACAAGTAAATAAAAAAAAAATTAAGACATTGTTTTATACGCTTTCTTTGCGTACATCCGTAATCGATTTTTTAACTTCAACCATGCAGTATCCAAATATTAAATGCGGTATTTGTAATTATTAAAGGGGATGAAAAAGCTTTGGATGCCGGTTGCGCTAAGGATTATTGCAACACATATACGAAACATGTTGTAAAATCTAAATATATACAATGTCCAAAAATTTGATAGACGTGGTATTCTATCATGGGTGGAAATGGTGAGCATTGTGTAACGTGATCACTTAAGCCAGCCGTACGATAGGTCGTAAGTTCTTTGAACACCCAAAGACTTCCGTACCTACTTTCCCATAAAAAAATATAATTTCGTCTCTGTGAGACATATATATCTTGATTAAATACCTTGTTTTAAAGTTTAAAACAAATTTTCGAACGGCATGTTCCTCAGCTGTTTCTGCGGCTCTTGCTTCGAATACTTCAATGACGTGATTATTAATGTATTCAAAATAATGACCGAATCATGTCAAAACTGATTTAATAATGTAAAGTCATCCACTAAAGTACGTAAACGTAAAAGTTGAAAAGTTCAGAACTCTAGCTAGCCAGGAATTTAGTGAAAAATCAATTACAAGATTTCACCACAACAAACAACTAAATGTTTTAATTGTTTATAGTATTTCATTTGCCTCTTATAGCCACGATTCCGTGACACTATTGATGTGACACGTATTCGGCGTTCGAATATTTAAAAATTAATCACGTCATGACGAGGCACATCACCAAGTGCATTCATGATGAGTTGCGTAGACAAGCACAAAAGTGATGACTTTAGTGTGAGGTCGAAAAAAAGACGGACATCTCGTTTCTTTGCACGTGAGACTTTTTTCCTTATTTATTATCATTTGTTTACGCTGGAAGGTTGCTTCTGTTTTGCCATAAATAATAAACTACTGGCACTTTATGAATCCGTCTTGTAAACCGTTCTTAATGAAAGAAGTAGGGTCAGGACTATAAATTCCGGGGCATTACGGACGTCCCGAGGGTTGGAGTGTTTACTCGCCCCGGGAGCTGGACGCACACCCCCGGATCCCGGACCGGGCGATCGGTATGCTCGATGCCTGTTTGTCGGGGGAAAACATTCATTAAATGTGATGAGAAAAATCAGGGGTTTTTCACGCGACAACATTTATTCCGGGTGACGCCCGGGTGTTCTATTTGTTAGATTAATGGACCTAATAATGTTGGACCGCAGTATCCGCTCGCCAGCGAAAATCGCCATCATTATCGTTTTAGGGAGAAGATTTAATTAAACTTACTCATTTGCTAAAGGGTATGGGAAATGGGGTTGAGTTCATCAAAAAATATTGGAAATAAATTGTGCGTAGGTATTGACGATTAATCTAGTTAGCGGGAGAGTAGGTATTTCTTATTCAATTTTGAATTGATAATATTTATATTTCTGGTAAAATGTCGATAATTACGGAAATAAGTGTTTCTTGACTCTAATACAAAAATAACATTTTTTATGTTAAGAGTCCAGCAACACTTGAGGTGTTTTCATTTGAGTAGTTTAGCTAGGCTTCTTAAAATATTAGCTTAGTAAAAGATGAATTAATTAATGTATTGATTAAGAGAATAAAAAATAAATAACAGGAAAAAATGTTAATAGACACATGGTACAAAAATTTCTCTACAGAAAATTATTTCTTATACATCTACTTAATACCGATGTGGTTACGTTAATCCTCATAGATGAGGGGTTTAATCTATAAATTACATAAATGTAAAGTCGGCCAACAAACTAAAGGCGAGCGCAAAGAATGCGGGTGCGTAAGGAATGTGCGTTGTGAGTGACTTATAGATAGTGGTATGGCACATTGATCGTCTAGTGAATGAAGGACCCCGTTGTGTAAGATCGTGGTAACTACAAATTCTTTTATAGAAGCAGTGTTGGAAACGATTGCATAATAATACGTAATATAAACACCTAACGAGCCTAATAATCTGTACATTTATGTTGCGATAAAAATACGTTCACCATATAGAATTCATGTATTAGAAATAAAACATTTCCGTTTGAAGACAAACCAGTAACATCGTTCGAATGGCGCAAAGGAAAAAATTCACACATATTAAATAACACTGAAATTAATAATTATAAACACTTTGTATTGGCATATTCTTACCTTGAATGGTTTTGTCTTAGACGTGCATGAACCTGTTCATATTCCGTGGGAAAATAATGTATACATTTGCTATCTACGAAATACGACATTTTTGAAGCGAAACTTCCTTATGAATAAGTAGATAAGGTCTCAGGATAGTCTGCTCGTAGGAATTTTATAACAGCCCATGCGTTTATATGAAATAATAGTTTCTTCGAATGAAAAATATTATTTTAAACCCCCAGCATCTCTGCTGGGAGGGTCAAGGCTCCGCGCCCGCCTAGACCCGGTGGCCAGCTTCCCAAGTGACTAAATGACCCCCTTGCTCCTCCGGAACTTACTGCATCCCGTGACTCTATGTCTTCTTTATGAGATGTGATCTTGTGACGCCTTTCTTTTAGGCTTATAATTGAGATGGCCGTACTCTTTTGGTACGAGTTTCTGATGATGAGTGTTGTCTTGAGGCGCCTTTCTTTTAGGCCGGTGTTTGAAGAATCATGTACTCTTTTAGTACGAATTGATGACGATATTAGCCTCAGCGAATCACCGTCTATAAAAATACATCCGTTCGAAAGAAATTCTCGTACGATTTGAACCTATATCACACAAACAATCGTGATATTAATTACACATAATTATTCCGATCTCAAATATTCCAAAAAATAAATGAATTTCGAAAGTAAATATAATTAATCTTAATAAATATAATTCCCGACTTATGGAAGGTAGCTCACATCACACCAATATTTAAGACAGGAAATAAAAGTGACGTTAGTAACTATAGACCTATAAGTAAACTATCTTGTTTTGGAAAGATATTCGAGATTATTTGCTATAGATAGGGGAAGGTGGTGTCAAAAGTAACAAAATAGACATTCTGGTTTATAACAAAATAATTAACCGGTTAAATTACCTGATTTTTTTTTTCAAAGCACTTCCATATCTTTATGAACTAAATGTATGGTTAAAAAAATTGAAGGTATTAAGAATTTTTGTTTATTTGAAAATTAAAAAAAGAAGAAAACTGTTACATTTGACACCACAGTGGTGTCGATAGTAACACTCGTGGTGTCAATTGTAACATAAGTCGCACAAAACATAATGTATCTACTTATTTTTATTAGGTATATTTTTATGTACTAAATGACTATAAAGTTGTAAGATACATAAAAACAAAACAAATTATCTAATTATAAAAACCAAAATTTATAAAATAATTAGAAAAAATCTAATTTAATATGCTTCCCTAAAATAATTTTAATACCGTGAAAGTAGTTCAAATTGCTCAATCATTATCAGATTCACAATTGAAACACATAATTTAATTGTTTGATTTGGGCACAATTCTCAAGCGCCCATAATTTACAGGAGGAACACTAGATCCAACCCTCTTTGCTTGTTGAATATGGTTCGGTACAAATTAAACATAAAGCATCATCAGTTTCTTCTTTTTACTCGGTTTTTATACAAGTTTTTGTTCTTCTTTTACCTTGCTTATTTTTTGCAGCTTTGTTACTCAATACGGAGGATTCCTTCTGATAAATGCAATCAGCTAATCTTTCGAAGCCATACCAACTTCATCCCAACCAGTGGGATATGTCAGAGTTGAGTTGTTGATGTTATTGGAGTAATAGTTGTTGATAATTTATTTTGACTAACAAACTAACTAATCATCACGCCGTTTCCCCGCAGGGGTATGCAGAGAGGATTGAACACCACACTCTTCTATCCTGGCACACCACTTTTGCTTCGGCCACATTCATACATCTTCTCATACAAGTTCTATGGTTGTTTGCGGCTTTAAATAGGGCCATCCTCAAATACTTTTAGTATCTGATCGTGCCAGGTCTTTCACGGACGCCCTCTATTCCTATTACTTTCAACACTCGCCTCATGTATGCATGAGCCTCATGCAATTATGGCCAAAAAGAATCTGTCAAAGGAAGCAAGACTAGCGGTACATAATAGCGTTCTAGTGCCAACCCTGATGTATGGAAGTGAAGCCTGGAATTGGCAAAAGAGGAATGAAAGTAGACTGAATGCGGTGGAAATGCGGTCACTATGACGCTTGTGTGTAAAATCTTTGGTCGATAGAGTGAGGAATGAAAAAATTAGAATTTATTAAAATTCAGTAGTCAGCTAATTCTTTTTCTGATTAGATAATAGCTTGTTGTGGGGTAGATATCCTAATACTGGGACAGATACATCTTTTTTGATGCGTTCCATGTATCTATGAGGAGACACGTGTCATATTTCGATATGCTTGGCTGCTTTTCTAATTGACACGTTTCCATTTTTTTATAAAATCTTTTATAAAAGTGTGTCTTCTCTAAGGTTTCTTTGGATGTTTTTCCCCTATTTGTCTTTCTTTCTCTAGGTTTAACCATTTTTAACAACCAGGAACCCAAAATGACATTAACTTCCAATTACATTACATTATTATCTCGAAGGTGTCAATTGTAACATGTTACAATTGACACCCTTTACACTGTTACAATTGACACCTTTCGCCACATTGCATTAAGGTTATGTTTTATCTTAAACTATTAAAAAAACCGTTAAAATATATACACATCATGATAATAAACAATATTCTGAATACTAACACACAATAAAACAATAAAAAATACTTAAAATTTGACGAATACAAAAAGATGACTATTTAATGATTTTTTTACTTCACTAGGCCGAAATACGATGATATCCAATATACCGATACTTTCAAACTGATGTTAACGCAAAATGGCGTTCTTTGATAGCTATTGATCCTGTCTAATAGACGGTACTGCTTGTCCCATTAAATGACCAATATTTAAAAATATACGGCGACTGTTACAATCGACACCTGTTACTATTGACACCACCTTCCCCTACATATTCGCCCACTTTCGTCAGACACTTTGCATTAATCAACACGGCTTTGTTCCAAAAAAATCCACAACTACCAACCTGCTTGAGTTTGTGAGTCAGATTTGCAAATCGTTTGATTCGAGATCTCAAGTGGATGTAATATATACAGATTTCAGCAAGGCGTTTGACAAGGTGAACCATCGTATACTTTTGAAAAAACTTCACGCTATAGGAATCCACGGCAACTTATTGAGATGGATAGAATCTTACATTTCTCATCGAACTCAAGTGGTGACTGTAAATTTTTTTTTTTTTTTTTTTTAATTAAAAATAAATAGAGATGCGAACACGGAATACGTGTCACATCAATATTCTTACTATTTTCAAACTAAGCTAAACGCTTGTGCTATGAAAATAGGACTAACTTCCTAGTCTGGGCTGAGATTCGAACCCGCGACCATTAGATCACGAGGCGAGTGTCCTAACCACAAGACCAACAAGCTACTCATGGATATGATTCATCTCCGGTTTCTATCACCTCAGGAGTTCCTCAAGGTTCTCACCTTGGTCCCTTGTTCTTTCTTATCTTCATAAATGACTTGCCAAATATATTAAGAAATAAGTGTCTATTATATGCCGATGATTTAAAAATTTTTTCCACCATTCGTAGCCTGGAAGATAGTCATCTCCTACAAAGAGATCTGGACGAACTATCAAATTGGTGTAAAGCAAATAATATGTCACTTAATGCTAAGAAATGTTCATGTATTAGTTTCACTAAAAATATTAAAAAAATAGAATTTGTTTATAAACTGGGTGACGTTCCACTCGCTAAAGTCGATTCAATAAGGGATCTGGGCGTCATGCTAGATTCTAAACTCACTTTTAGAAACCACTTTGATAATATCACAAACAAGGCATATACTATGTTGGGATTTATCACCAGAATTACTCAAGACTTTAAAAATCCTCAAAGTCTAAAAATTCTCTATACATCACTAGTACGAAGTATATTGGAATATTCGTCAGTTATTTGGTCACCTTATTACACAACACATATTACGAGAATCGAGAGAGTGCAGAAAAAGTTTCTACGTATTTTGTCATACAAAGCTGGTCAACACAATAACCTTCACAGCTACGAAGATCGACTTGCCTTTTTCAAGATGCACAAACTTGAGTCCCGACGAAAAATATCCGATCTCATTGTGCTACACAAGATTCTCAGCGGAGCTATTGATTCTCTCTGTCTATCTGATATAAATTTGCATGTTAAACCCCGTATAAGAAACCCGGAGTTCTTCAGAATAAGTCAGCACACTAATAATGTCGGTTACTTTTCTCCCATTACAAGGTTGTGTCGCACATATAATTTGTATTGTGCTGACCCTAACATTGATGCTGATATTCTTGCAGACACGTTATCTTTGTTCAAAAACTCACTCATTCACAACATCCATTTTCTAAACGACGACATGAACCTATAGATCATTAAATACTAATCGCACTACACTCAAACACAAATATATAATATACATAAATGTACATGTGAAATATAATTAATTACAAAAATACATGTTACTAGAGCGTGCCTAAGACACTTGTAATTGGGATAATGGGCATAGTCTTCACTATAATGTTTATTATCTGAGTGTTATGTACCCATTATCCTGTTAGTGTCTTTAATAAAAAAAAAAAAATAATAATAAAAAAAAATAAAAAAAATAGATAATAAAAATGTGTTCCTTAGCTGTTACACAGTGGCGGTATGATCCTCTCTGGTACTGATGAATGGTAGATTTCTACACACGTCCAGACAGCAACTCCGTCCGCAAATGCTGTTCTCCAAGTAAAGTCTTTGGCTGTAGTCTCTCGGGC
The DNA here is from genome assembly GCA_016648135.1 of Agrypnia vestita. Lineage (NCBI taxonomy): Eukaryota > Metazoa > Arthropoda > Insecta > Trichoptera > Phryganeidae > Agrypnia > Agrypnia vestita. The sequence goes on from JADDOH010016552.1 coordinate 41,984, forward strand.
AGCACCTCCGCTCGCAAGTGCTGGTCTCGAACTGAAGGGCTGAGTATATGGCATTCGCTTCTTTTATAGTAGTGGTTGCATCATAACTCCGAAATCCATGCTAGTGCAGTGCGTCATCCCATGCGCGATGACTTCACCTCCGGCGTCTCCCATTCGTCCGTTTCAGTCACCTAGGATGTTCGTGATAGGCCCAACCCGCCGAAAGGCAACGGGCGTCTGTGATTCGTCCATTCCGTCAAAATAAAAGTAAAGCACCCGCTACACGCGAGACGTACTGTTCCGATTCAGAAATTATAAAGGCTCGTTCGCACCTATTTACAAGGTTGAGTCTATTAGGATTGTCATTAACAATATTGATTGAACACAGAATTATATCTATGGTATAAAAAAGATCTAAGAAATATTACTTGTATAGCTGAATATTCGATATTTTGTCAGCCTCTTGTAGTACATAGAATTCTGAGAAGAAATATATCATCTTTTAAACGATTCATATAGAAGAAATATATTTTTGATGTCCATTCTTGGTTTTTTTGAATATTATTATTTTAAGATTTTTATTAAATAAATTTATTAAATCTATCTCTATGTCGATCATCACAATCCCTGATAACGGCTAATGATACTGAGAATCTAATAATTGAAATAAAAAAAAAATGATTAAGATCTCGTATTAACCGGTATACTTTTGACGTACTTACGAGTATGTGAGTGGTATAGAAAATAAATCACAACATAACAGAGAAATTGGATCACTGCACGTTGTTTCTCCTTGGTGCAAATTGCCAGCAGAGCGGACATGTAATAGTCGGAAAGAAAATGACGTGATCGAGATCAAATTTCGCATAAAGTCGTATCAACTTAAGATACGCATGCGTAGAAAGCAGTACGATAATCTTGTGTGTTATTGCAAAAGTGTAGATAATTTTTGACTGGCCTTCGTACATTTTAATTTACACCTCATATCGTCTTAAAATTTTTAATGATATTTGTGTTAAGGTCGCAAAACAAGGAAACTTGTATAAAAAAATCATATATAGGATGTCTCATAGCAAGGACACAAAAACTTTGCAGGTGGATTTCTGTTTTGATAGTGACTCGAAAATGTTTCAGCAACCATAAACTAATATCAAAAGTTACGGAGATTATTAAAGCGAATTTATTTTTCATAATCGATATAAGTTACTGTAATGATAGTTCAATTTTGTGCAAAAAATAAGTCTGACATTGAAAAAAAATGCAAACTTTGATATTGCATATATTCATAAATATTGATATTAGGTTATGGTTGCTTGAATACTTTCAAACAACATGATCAAGGCAGGAATCCACCGATAAAGTTTTTACTACTAGCAACGATTTTTTCGACATACCTAGTTCTAATTCATTTTTTTTGTTATACGAAAACGTGTCTCAATATTGGCGATCGGTAACGCGAGAGGAAGAGAGAGCATATCGGAGGGTTCGGGACTGACTGCTGACAACAAAGGCCTTTCAAGGAAATAAAGTCATATATTCCGTTTTGCATAATCCTTGGAAGATTCAAAGACGTGTATCTCCAGATGCACAGATCAAATAATTTATTCAGGCCGAAAATCGCAATAACTTGAAAATCATCAGTTAAATATTAAAATCTACGACAGTTTTACTTTTATTGCGAACCATGGTTGTTGTCGTTAGTCGGTTGTTTTGTGTTTAATAGAAACGACAACAAGTATGGTTCTAAAGTTTAATACGAAATGACAACAAGTATGGACAACGAGAGATGATTAGTCACATGAAGATGATTGCATCATATTTGAAATTATTTTGGTGGTATCTCTTAGGATAAAAAAATCGCGAACATACAAATTCGGATCATCCTTATGACAAAATTTGATTAGAATATGTTAGGTCTTGCATAAGTAGTGTTTATTTTTAAATTTTAAAGTGCGCGCCAAAAGTAAAAGATATTGTATTTGTTTTAAATTAAATTAATTATTTAATTGAATTACAGGCCTTCAAAATTGAATGTAAAGTAGACAAAAGTGAGCAGTTCCAAAATTCAATTGCGGAGACGGGGTAGCTGATTAATTTTTACGAACATATTGAAGGTATTTAAAGACAAGGTTTTCACTAATCTATTAAACATAGAATGAAAAGCTGATAATTATATAAGCAGTTTTATGTAACTGTTGGGTCATATGCCCTGAGGTCCTACGTAAACTTTAAAGGAGGATGAATATCAAACAAAATATTTTTGGTATTGCATAATATTATCACAGGATTATAGGTATGGAAGGCAAATAATACACTTGAAATTAATTAAAGATTTTTTAATTAAATTAAATCAGTGTTCTCGAATTTAATCAAGGCACTTATCTTCAATTCACATCGATATCGCACCCATCATTCGAAATTATTTCACAAATACATAGGTCTGCTCGTTTAGTCGGTCTACACGTACTCTTCTCTATCGCTTGCTTATGGTCAATCGCGCAAGTTTACAATTCGCTAGCCTCCATGCCATTCTGTCACAACAACGCACTGCTCGCGCAACGGGCCTGTCATCTCTTACATATATAGATAATATCGTTTCGCGAGGTTTCGAGAATGATCGACTTACTTCTCCACATTTCTAGTATTTTACAATTTATTGTAAAACGTGTAGAGTGCTGCAAATTCCTCGATTACGTGCAATTCCTTTCTTTTCAATCATCTCCTACACAATATGTATCTTTTTGTAATTGTATTTTATCCTTAAATCGCGTACATGTACACGATTGTCTCAGTGAAACTTTTTCATGCTAAATGTTTTTAGGTCCTTTGATCAAGCTTAGATTGTATTCGGTTCCTGTAGGTATTGTATTATATTCTGCTTCTGTATTCAGGTAGTTTTACATCGTTTTAGAATGAGACTCGTGTGTTCAATTTGCGAGAATTGGTTCGCGTCGCTTCGCTGCAGGCTTTTCCTTTCTCGCTGCCAGTCTTAAAAGAAAATCTAAAAATAATCGGTTTGTGAATATTGGAACAGTTTTCGAAGAAGTTTACATTTTCCTGGCAATTTATATGAGATTTATGTTCGCTTGATTGACACACTAAGAAACTCTTTATAATATAAATAAATAGAAAACACTATATATTGAATTATCAAAATGTTTTTGTCTCTTCATCAGAATTCAACGTATAGGTACAGAGAATTAAAATATGAAGTTCATGTGGACATTTACAAAAAAAATAGGGAGTTGAATAACTAATTAAGAACTAATATGAAAACAAATTAATAGGCAACTATTTATGAAAAGGATTTGATTATTTACAATATTTAATTTGCTTTTAACTCTTTTTCAAATCTATTTAAAAAAAATCTAATTTATATAACTAAAAAGGTTTGTTTCCAAAAGTTGTTAGAAAAATCAGAATAGTTATTGCTATTTCATCTTATCGTGCTCTTTAATTCTAATATCATTTTTTTACAAGTTTTACCTACATAAAAAATTATTTCATTCATAACATAATAATTCGTAAAGTCCCAATTTTTTCTGATAATTTTTATTAAGCATTCCCATTATTTATTAATTCGTAACCATATTGTTTGATAATATTTTAATATTTAATACGGACGCATCATAGTCCGTATCTAGATATGATATTTATAAGGTTTTGATCTATTACTATTATATGAAGTGTAAGTGAAATTTGTTTAAATTCGATTCATGAACTATTATTGTGAAAATAATGTTATTATTTTATGACGAATATGTAAATCTTGGTCATAAGATAAAGCTGAGAAAAGAAAACCAAACGGCAGAACTACCAAGAAGAATAGGTCTGGGGTGGGCAGCATTTGGTAAATTGAAAAACTTATTTGAAAATAAAGAAATCCCAGTATGCCTGAAAAGAAAAAAGTTTGTTACATGTATCCTACCGATGTTGACATACGGCCTAGAAACAATAACACTAACAGCAAAAAGCATGCATAAATTAAAGTGTACACAGCGGACCATGGAGTGGCACATGCTCGGCATGAGCTTTCAAAATAAAATTAGAAATGAAGAAACAAGACGCCGAACAGAAGTTGGCGATATTATGGACCGTATTGCGAAAATAAAATGACAGTGGGCTGGACACATGACTCGACAAGAGTATACTAGATGGGAACTCAGAATCCTACAGTGGAGGCCCAGGAAGAAAAGTAGAAGCGTCGGAAGACCTCCTAAAAGGTGGTCTGATCGAAAAGGTGAACATAGTCCAGCAAGCAGGAAGAACCTGGATGCGAAAGGGGAGAAACAGATGAGTGGAGGAAAATGGAAGAGGCCTACATCCAGCAGTGGAGGAAAGAGGGCTGAGGAAGAAGAAGAAGAAAAAATTATTGTATATGTTATGTTCGTGAACTACTAAACATACTACTATCGAGATAAAACGAGTGTATCGTCGGGGAACAGTTCCGAACGCATTTGCAGAGCAATTGAACGCACCCGGTACCAGCAGTATCTAGCCACCAATAGGGAGTACATTGAGTGGCTGCGCCGAGCGGCCAGCAGGCTCCACTCTTCGAATGGCGAGGCTTCATTTCTTCTGTCACCTGAACATACAGCTATCTGTGTATTCTCTTAGAACTCCAGATTCCATCGCGTCTTTTATCCAGTAATAAATTCATTATAAACGCTTACGCTTTGTGTTCAATATCCAATACTGTGATTACTATCTGCCCACATATTAGAGATGGATCGTTTATGAACTAACTGTTCTTTTAGAACGGTTCACTTTAATGAACGGACGAAAAGTACAGTCACTTAAGTGAACTGGTTGTTCACTGGTTCCGTAGATGAAAAATAATTCATTCATTAAATTCTATCGATATATTTTTTCCGGTAATCTTTTTTTTTGGTCGCCAAAAATTTTTCCTTCAATTTTGTTACATTTTTACAAAACATATATCGAAAAATATATCTAGTAATTGAACAGTTCACTTTACTAAAGTCGAAGTAGATAAAATATTCAAAGAACTACTGAACGATTTAAAGTGAACAGTTCATTTGACTAAACGATCTGGTAAACGAAAGTTCAGTTAACTGAACTAAAATTCCCATTTCTACCACATATAACCAATATAGACTTCGTGATATGAGTGAAAAGCTGACCTTAAAGACAGCCTTAAAATCGTTTGGCCAAATTTTTCCGTTAGGGACGAATCATTTTACATATAAAAAACCAATTTTGCGCAGGAAGGAAAATTAAAACTGGTGAAACAAATTTAGATGAATAATATTATTTTAAACAATATTTTTATTTTTGTGCTCTGAGAACACAATTACTGAATTCATTCACAGAGGAATGATGATTTTAATTTATATAAATTATAGAAGTCTCACAGAGACGAAGCTATGAACGTAAAAAACATGTAGGAAGTTTTTTTACGATGACCCAGAGTCATCGTAAAACTGTGCGAACTGGCTAAAGTGATCAATCTGCAGAACGCAACATTCACAATTCCGTCGTAAAAATACCATAAAAAGGATAATAATATCTCTTTATTTAAAATACGGATTTATTGCTTGCTGCAAAAAATCTATGTATATTATTTTATGAGAAAAGACTATAGATGTCTCTAGCATAGTCCCTTCAAATATATGAAAGATTATAAATTGGAACATACATACAACATACAAAAAATTGATAATGTGTGGATGTTCCGTGGATGTACGATGGAATTGGTAAAAGTTGCATTGTGTAATCGTATAAATAGTCTTCCATACAGGTTGCATTATATACAGCTTCGTCTCTGTGAGACTTATATAATTTATCTTATTTTTCGTCAGTTGAATAGATTATATGAATATTTTATAAGAAATACAATCACATTATTCTACATGTATAATGTAAAAATGTCTTCAAATAAATATGTACAATTCATCTCACAAATCAATCCGTTTTCAACGCTCATGTGAAAAGCCTGAATCAATTGGAACAAATTCAAATGACTGCTCCGATCAGGGTCAAAACTTTCCCAAAACCCACCCCCGGGTTAAAGATTATCCCATTCAAAGTTTCGTTGCGGTTATTCCTATGGTGGACAAGTTAGGGATAGGGCAGGGTATCTAAAGGATTTGTACGTGAGGTCACCGGAGAACTATATTCGCAACTTAAAGCCTGTGAAACCTATTCGGGATACTCATACAAGAATGTCAATTACGTATATAATAATACACGAAATCCTAAACAGTTAAATCATCCACGATAAATGAAATAGTAGGGACAGTATTATTCTCAACTAAATATCACACCACTTTTGTCTCGTCAATTTTTGGCCGTCCTCCAATACTCTGTTTATATGATTTTTGCTTTTTCGCGGAAGCCCTCTGATCCAACACTTCATATATATTTTTTATCACCTTTTCTCGCTCATACCATTCCATATGACCGAAACATTTCAGCGATTCTTTCTTTATTCTATGTATTCACTATGCTACAGCCAGAATTAAATTCTCTCCAATTGAATATGTTAACTTCTTCAAAAATTGAAATGTGATTTTGTGGTGACATTAGGTATTGTATGTGATATAAATATTAAATTTTAAAATGTATTGTATGTGATATAAATAAAATATATTCTTGTTAATTGTATTAATTAAATTATGTGAATTTGTTAATTCTCCACTCTACCGACCATATATCGACAGTCCCTACGTATGAGGAATTTGCAAAAATTAGATTTTTTTAAAGAAATGGAGATCCAAACACGGAACACGTGTCGCATCAATATTTATACTATTTTCAAACTAAGCCAAAAGCCTGTGCTATGAAAATAGGACAAACTTGCTGGTGTCCTGGAATGGGGCTCGAACCACCGATCACCAGATCACTAGGCGAGCGTCATGACCATCATACCAACAAGCTACTCTATAGAGGGTGTGAATTATACTCACGATTAACAGCGCTGATTTATTAGCAAAAATTTATAAAGGTGGCGTTGAGTACGAAAATATCACATGCGATGACTACGGCCGTAGCTAGATCCTCCAATCCGAATGTTCGAATATATTCGCCTGTTTTTAAGTACTCGTTATTCGAATACTTTTAAAAGTATTCGCTCATATTTATATTATAAGATTTTTAATATTTTTCTAAACGAAACAGAGGTTTACGAACCCTGAAAGTCATATGCAAGCATTTTCAGGTATACAATTTTTTTTCTCCAGAAGTACCGCTATCGGCTATATGGAAGTCGGATATCAAAGATGTAAAGGCCGTAATTGTCGGACATCTTTTGCATTTGCCTTTTTTTTTAAGTCTTATGCTTATCTTTAGGGTTTTATTACAATAAGCACTTACGGCTAACACACTTTGTTTGGTTAAAGATGGAATTGGCTTTTGATTATACTTTAGTATGAACACAGTTTAATAACACTGTGGTATTAAGCTTTCATAAATACTTGAGCCGACAAACAAGAAGTTATATACAAAGTAATTTAAAAAACTTGCACGCGGAGTATGAGATATGAAGTAATATAAACATATCAAAAATTTTGTCAGTTATCGAGAGAATACGGACTCGTCTGTATATCCACGAAGCGTAAATAAATTCTCTACAATTATTGTTTTTTTTAAATGTATTTGTATTTATCTGTATTTATCTGAATTTATCATCCGAAGTAAATTATTCCTTTTTTAAAAATGTAACGAATATATTCGAATATATATCATTAACAATTCGATATTCGAATAGTTAGAATCACAAATATTTGGAGGCTCTACTGTAGGCGAAATGGTGTTCTAGTAGCCCGCATCGGGCTTCTGATCGGTGGATGCCGGCGCAATTTACGACTCGAAACGTATCACCACAGTGCTCAAATAAATAAAATAAAAATGAGGGCATTATCAGTATAAAATTTTTATGTGATTCTAAATAATAATTTTGTTGAATTAACACTTAAGATATTATAATTGTAGGTATTTTAATGGCAATATATTAAAATAGAACATCGTATAATTTACAGTATAATAAAAGAAAGAAACAGTTTTTTTATAAATGAATACAAGAGTTAAATTGTTAGATTGGTAATGCCAAAGGCGCAAAGTAAATTAAACGAGTAGAATCAAAAACAAGCGTTTTATTTTTAAAGATTCGTGTGATTGTTTAGTTCTAAAAGCTTATCCTGGAAACAATAGATCAGAATTTTGGTTACAATATTCAAAGTATGAGCTAGCGATGGCAAGTTTCATTCGGTTGTCTGAAATATCTAACGTCGTTTATTTCTAACAGAAGAAGGGGGATATGAAAAATTATCGCTGATGGGAGGGTGTAAGATTTGTCATTTGGAATCGTTCATTTATCCAACCAAAAATTATTTCTAATGGAAAGGGTAGGATTTAGGAACAATCATTTGTCCACCGAAAGTCAGAGGGAGTTGGGGGTGGGGGGTAGAACTTCTCTCAAAATGAAATCATTTAGGTAATTAAGATTACTGAACTAATGAACGGTACTTCATTCGTTCAGTAAAGTGAACTGTTAAAAAAGAACAGTTCGTTCATGAACGACTCATCTCAAATGTCGTTTACAAGAATAAGTGTACTACTTATTCAACACACGGATTCATAAAATAAATTAGATTGATTACATTTAAATTACAGCAATACACAATATATTGCTTGCTAATAAAATTGATTAAAATACACATGATGGTATTTACAACAACCTCCTGTACAAAAGCTATATGGAAGTATAAAGATTTAAAGATTTAAAGGTTTGTTATACAAATATTTTCTTCACGTTTCACTTATTCAATGATACATTATATATTACTGTACGCGTTTATAAGATGTATACATAAATAACAAAACTGAAGGAAAAAAGAAGCCTTTTTATCTTCGAAAGCTAAAAATCTCATTTTGACGCTCATTGTTGCTTTGACAGAAGTTTTTAGTTTTAAGCACAAAAGGAAAATTTGATACAAAGGTATGACGTACAAAAACATCCCTCAATACAAAGCCGCACGGCGGAAAATGTGCACGTTGTTAAAACTTTTCTTTTATTGTGGATTCCCACAGAAGAGTTGTGCAACAGCGTACAGGTCTACACTGTTCTGAGTATATGTAAACTCACATGTGGAGGCGGGATGGAAACTTAAAGAGAAACAAAGTCAAGTGGTGTATTCGGTAAAACGCTGAAAAACAGTTAAAGCAACACTTTAATTTCAGCATGTAATACGTGCAAACTTATTAAGTACTAGCAATAAACCGTCAACAACGAAGGAATGTTTATTTTTGAATTTCAATACATTAATTAATTATTAGTTCTATATTCATAAGTAAAAAAAGGTACTGGGAAATTCATCTAAAATAAAAAAAAAATTGTGTACTTTTTGAAATCATACTAATTTTGAAAACGGAATAATCTTCTAATTCTGCTTATTTACTTCCTATTCTCGTATTAAATAATGAATGAGCGAAACGAGATTAGCAACATACTAATTTTTAAATTTGAAATAATGTGGTGTTATTAATATTACAAAAAATATTAAATCAGGAACCACTCGAAGATTTAAATCAAAAATAAATTATGGTGTTCGGTATTTGCATTTTTAGGCATTTGATCATTTGATATTGCTGCCTTTGCTTTTATACCCTTGATATGTTCTAAGAGTCCAAATCGACAACATGTAAACATCAAAATTAGTAGATCAATAAGTAGAAAAATAAATATTTCCAAAAAAAATGAAGCGCACACCATATGAATGATGACTTTTCATATGTTATTTAAAATGAAGAAATGATGAGGTACACCAAAAATTGGTAGCTTGGAATTTTTCCTCACAGTTTACTTTTGTTGGCTCGTATTGCAGTGGGCAGGACACGTAGGAAAAGTAGATAAGTCCGCAATACGCACAAAGCCCTCATACATAAACCAACAGTATCAAGCCTGAGAGGAAGACCGATATGTAGGTGGGTGGATGCTGTCAAAACAGCGAAGATGGGCGACTAGATACATGTTGAGGCTAGGCAATGTCAAGAGATGGAAGGGAGTGACTGCGCTCATGAATTTCCGATGAATTCCCGCTAGGCCGCAAGAGAAGAAAATTCTCAAAACACATAAATGTACAGACCCATTATGAAAATAAAAAGGGTGGGATAGACTTAAAATTATGTAATAGATCGCATAAAAGTAATTCAGAGGACAATTATTAAAGTCATACTTAAAAAAAATCTACATTCCCCACTCAAAATGTTTCCAGTCCCAAAGGTGGAATCTATATACAAAAGAGTATCAATTATGCAACTTATCAAAGAAAACGAACAGGCAAAGTTTGAAAGAAACACATCACCAAAATTACGAGACGATTTTAAAATCCCAAATGCAATACAAAAAAATATCAACAAGGTTTCATAATACTCAGGCATGAAATTTTTTAACAATCTTCCAATCGAAATGTGAAAGATACAGGATACAGAACAATTGAGAGAACATCTCAATGAACTGAACAAGACACCATTACCTTCAAAGTCAAAGACGTTCACTCCACTACTTCATCCTAGATATATAATATAATGTAAAATAATTAAATGTAAATAATTATATAAAGAAATTCACCTCGTCCGAGCACAAGACCAATGCTCTTAAATGGAGAGGTACTATGAATAACACAACAGTGTAACAAATATTATTTTATTTTTTGTAAATAAATTGTTATAAAAAGAAAAAATAAAAATATTTTTATTTTGGCGATTGTTATCCCCAATGCTCAAAAATAGACGAGATGTAAATTGTACGTGAGATTTTTTATTTTGTTATTCTTATACGAAGATAAAATATACAATTTTGGTTACAGTACGCCTGCCTCACTAGCGGAATCTACATTGAGACCGTCCTAGTTTATAGTTAGTTGTACAATTTAGAAGTAAGGAATATGGATTAACAAATGAACGCAATTAAGTAGCTTGTTGGTTTGTGGTTGGACTCTCATCTCGTGATCCAAGGGTCGCGGGTTCGAATCTAACTCCAGACCAGCAAGTTAGTCCTATTTTCATAGCACAAGCATTCATCTTAATTCGAAAATAGTAAAATATTGATGTGACACGTATTCCGTATTCGCATCTCTATTAAAAAAAAAAGTGTTTTGGTGAGTGTACCAATTTTGTGTTTCTACATATTCATGTCATTTTAAAATGTTTATTTTGTATTAATATGTGGAATTTAAATAAGTGTTAGCATATATTTGTATAATATTGTATACATATTTTTTTTAAATAGAAGTGCGAGCACGGAATATGTGTCGCATCAATATTCTTACTATTCTCAAAATAAGCCAAAAGCCTGTGCTATGAAAATAGGACTAACTTGCTGGTGTCCTGGAATGGGGTTCGAACCACCCACCACAAGACCACTAGGCGAGCGTCTTGACCACTACACCAATAAGCTACTCAAATTTATTTTAGGTATATATACTTCGAATTTTCTTACTCTTATTGGGGTTTTCAGGATAAATTTATAACATATTTCACGATGAGTTGCATCGACTTTTTATATATTGAGCATTTTTTCAACATAAGTCACCTACACGTATTTAAAATCAAAAATAAATTTTGATTAAAAGTGCTAAATTCAAATCATTATTAATTCAAATCAAATCATTAGACAAGTACAAATGCAATAATTTTTCTCACTCGATTATTTTTTTCTGTTAAATTAAATTTTAGGAAATTATGAAACTATTAGACATTAAAGGAAATAAACACTTTTGTGTATTTTAAAATTTAAAAAACTGAGCAAATTGTATGAGAGGTGTATGGGAATGAGTTATTAAGACAGTTATTACAGACTGGGTTGGCAATTTCAATTAAATGTTAGGAAAAACTTAAATGCTCCCTTATGCTCTCTTAAATGTCTCTTTGCAAGTGTCGTGTT
>JADDOH010016553.1:0-11165 GCA_016648135.1 Agrypnia vestita
TCGGATGTGGTTTGCGATGGATCCTCTTCCACAATAGCCTTCAATTCTTCATTATCAACTTTGGTCTCCGGCCGTCCACGGGGCTTGTTCTGCAGGTCGAAATTTCCAGAACGAAAACGTTGGAACCAAAAACGCACTGTATTTTCTTTTGCGGCACCGTCGCCATACACATCATTAATCCTTCGAGCCGTTTCTGCAGCACTGGTGCCACGGTGGAACTCGTACTCGTAAATAATGCGATATTTCAAGTTTTTCATTTTGTAAACTGAGTGACGCAAAGAAAAAAACAATTGAGGAAAAAACAAATGAATTATAATTTTCAAAACACAAATACATGAGTAAATAGCTGTATAAATTTGGATTTGGAATTCCTAACCAAAGAGAAGATATTTGAGATCAAATTTGCCAGTACGGCAAAACACCAATTTCATATGTAAGGACCTAATATTTATCTTTTTTATGGTCCAACGTGATAATGACAATTTTGCCATAATTTTACATCGGAACGCTGTGGGAGAAGAAATTCATATATGCATATAAAAAAAAATTCTATAAGCTTTAAACACAGCATTAATACTTATTTGATGTAATTTTAGTCGAAACATGAGAATTGTGAGGTTACGTTACGTTGCGGCGGAGGGCAGCTGTCAGACCAGACCGGAGAAATCGAACATCGCAAATAAAAGTTTTTACTTTGAGTGAGGAGGAAGGAGATACGTGAAAATATACAAATCTTCTTATTTAAATACGACGAACACCGAATACCGACTTTTACCAACGTCTCGTTTATTTTTTATATTAATTTTCGTCTATTAAGTGTTGGAACAAAATTCCGATATACCAATATAGCTATTTTCTAAATAGCACAAAATGATTGTTCATAAACATATTATCACGAACAATTTTAACTGCCCATTATTGAACTCTCTCGAACGCTCTATCTGAATCTAGAATTAACTGGACTTTTCTTGAAAAAGCCATAAAACACTAGAAATATGGAAAAACTAGTTGTACGTTCTCAAACATTCGCGAAAACAACATTTTTGTATAAAACTAACAACGAGCGCGCGCATGAGCGAGTCAGAAGAACGCAGAAATGTCAGAAATGACTCAGGGATCAGTCATTTCTGCGATTACACAGATAAATGCGAACCGCGTGAGTTGATCAGAAAACCGTGTGACAGACATCCGGCGTGAGTGAGTAATTTCGCGCGAAATTTAGCTTGATTTAATTTGATTAAAACCAAAGCTATATGGAAGTGAAGCCTAAAATAGCAAAAAAAAAAACGAGTGCGCTGGAAATACTAGTTAAAAATCTATGTACGATAGTTTATAGAACAAAAATGTTCGCGTAGATGGTGTGGTCATGTGGAACGTATGAACGAGGAGGAGGTGGTAAAGAAAATGAATGAGGTGAGTGTTGCAAGTAATAGAGTTCGTAAAACACCTACATAACATAATCAGATATGAAGGATGGCATTATTAAAAGTTTCCACTACTTGAGATCGTAGATGAGAAGATGTATAGGTAACGAACGAAGAAATAAACAAGGCATAGGTGGCATTCTATCCTCTTTGCCATTCAACGACGTGGTAGTTAACTAGTAAGTTAAATTATAATTTAACAAACTAACAAGCGGTAATGCAGTGGTACCTATATACTACTTGAAAAATTAAAATAATATTACAATTAGACGCCTGTATATCAGAAAAATACCATAATGCTAGCTGTCATTTATTTCTTCTGTATATAACCATACCTAGAAAGTAAAATTTCTTACAATTAGAATTTCAAAAAAACCATCGACACATTAAAATACACGCTAAATATTCAAGCAGAAAATATGTGACATAAAATTCCGATTTCCAAGTCGATATATTTAGTAAATTATCACCTAAACGTGTTAAAAATACACGACCGTTTTTAGGTTATCTCCTGATAACTGAATATAGAATTTCAGCAAAGTTTTTAACACTAAAGGCACCGCAAATATCGCCTCCGGGGTACGCGAGGGCCGTGTTGACATTTGGGGTTTGCCGTCGCCGTTAACCTTTTTAGGACGGGTGACGATATTAGGGCCGGGGGTGGTGTTTTGCCATTTAGGGGTTACTCTGTTTCACCATTATTATAATCAAGTCTCCTAATATAGGCCGCCCCCGAAAGCTCTCAATTTGCAACCTCAACGGGTGGCAAAAAAATATCGGACATACCTATTAAAAAACTTTTTCATATGCGAGGCATTTAAGAATAAATTAAATACTATGTTTTAAACCACTTTATTTCTATATGTTTGTCAACTAGTTTCGGTTGAACTCAACCTTCTTCAGGACAATTATAATATAGACTAATCTAGGTACATTTTTGCTTTATCGGCCGTACTCGCTGATATTAACTTTTCAAAGCAAGAAAACACTTTGTGGCTTGACATTATAAGAATTTAAGAATATGAAACATTTAAGAATAACATAAGAATATAGAACATTTAAGAAACATAAGAATATAGAACATTTAAGAATAACATTTTTCATATGTACCTATTTAATATACCTAAGGCTTTCAATACAATTGATTAAAACATCTCTTTAACTAACCTTTTTCATTTTCTAAGTCATATTTATTTCGTATATGTAAGATAGATCATTGAATTGTACACGCGCAGAATTATATGTAGAAATAATGAATTTTTAATATTATAAATATATTTTTTAAATTATTTTTTATACTACACCATTAATCATTGATTCTTATAAATTATAAATTTTAAATGTTCATAACCTTATTCTTGCAATACGAGAATTCCGTTGGCATAGACTTATTTGCAGACACAAAGTATATTCTTAAGCAAAAGTTAAAATAATGAATTCATTGGCTTTAAACCAACGTACAACGCACACGTAAATTCATACACTCACACACATACGTACAGGACACACATATATACACACATACACGTACATGCTCAACAAACCATCTTTAAGTAAGTAATTTTATAGATATTATTGTAAGCGATTAATATTAAAACATTTTCATGAATTGTAAGCTTCAATTCGAATAAAAAAAATCCAGTTTTACACCTAACTTAATTCTTGGTATAGAATAAAATTACATATTATATAGTTATTTTTACCGAATTAACGTAATTTCATAGGTTAAAAGTCATAAAAACATAGTTATATTTTTTTTAATAATTATGTAATGATTTTTTTCGATCCGCACAGTGTTTCGATTGTGGCGTAGCATTTTAAAACGCTTCAGTATCGCGGGGTGAATTCAGCTATTTTTTCAGCCCCTAAATAAAATTCGGTAGCGCTAATTGTCTTTAAAATTCGGTGACGGCTTCTCGGGGGTGATCTCAGTCGAGGGTAGAAATCAAATTGGATGAAATCCAGAGCTACAACCTTACACAATTGTCTCTTGGCATTTCAAAGTGATGAAGCTATTTTATAGACAATTTTAGAAAAAAATATTTGATTTTAGTTGAAATAATATTATATATTTGTGGAATTTCTTGATACTTACACAAAAAAGTGGAAATTGAGGTTTTCTTAGAAGATATCCATAGATGTTTTTACTAAAGGTAGTGTTTTTTAAACGGAATCAATTAATGTCATTGTTCCACTAAATTGTTTTTAATAAAGAGCATATTTATATAAAAATCTTCTATCAAAATAATAATAACCCTCTAATAACGTGGTCGGTAGAAATGTAAACGATATATAATTGTTCATATTCGACAGTGCTTTAAAGGATATTAAAAATAATCTTCTTAAAACTTCTTCATCGATTTTTATGTAGTATTTGTGTTTACTTTACTATAATATTACTTTAAATTTAAAAAAATCTTACAACGCTTATTTGAAGAATTGCGTTAAAAATATACTATGCAAACAGTTTTTTTTTCATTATCGGATTTAAAAAATGTAAAGTTTGTTCGGTAAGTCACCCTTGTTTCAGTTGCATTAAGGGATGCATCCGATGCGCTGATCACAACCCCTTAATCCGAACTGATACCACTGTCTCATCACCGTATTATTTACCAGCGGGGTGCAAAATAAGGGGCGCCGGGCCGTAGAGGGTTAACGGATGAGCTGAGCTAAAGTGATATTGATTTTTAAATACGTGCGATGAATGAAATGTCTAGTTAGGAGCCATTTTCGATTTGAATAAAATTGGCAAATTTTTCAAAAAAAGTATTTTTAAATGAAGTCAAGTTTTACTTTAAAAGCAATTAGATTTCTTGCCATGTTTGTAGTTGAAGATTGAATCATCAAATCATGTCACGAGTGAGTTCCGAAAGAAACACTTGTAAACAACAAAACTTTTATTGATGTACATATTCATTGGAGACAAACCTTAGTTGTGTCACTATTTTGTAATTCGCACTCTTTTAGGTTCGTTAGAAAGTTTTACTTGTCTCCAGTATTGCTTTAAACGCCGTTGCCTATTGCACAGATTCATAGTTCGCTCTTTTTTCCCGGATCTACGGCGTTCGCTAGTACTCAAAACGCAAACTCTTATATAGGGCCGCCATGACGCTATGTATAACGACTCAATTTCTTGAAAATATACTGGTATACATTCGCCTATTCTATCAGTTTCCAGAACTTTCTAAAAGAGGAAAAAAGAACGTCCAGACTATTCGGAAAATAAAGTCATAATAATGTACAGTCAACCAAAAAATAATATTCAATTCCAGTCCTGTAGACCAGGAAGCTAGTATTATTTCAATAACATTAACGTTAAGCTTTATTTGGATATAGTAAGAATATTGATGTGACCCGTATTTCGTTTTCGCATCTAAAAAAATCAAATAAGAAATAAACGATAATTCGCAAAAGTGATTCTACCTATACTTTCGCATTACGAAATAATAGATTTATTATTACTATGAAAAGTCCAAAATAAACTGCATGTTCTTTTAAATGTTATCAAGCTTTAATGAATACATGTAGGTATGTATGTCAACAAATTTCAAGGATATTTAATTTTATTTTTAATGACACTTATGCATAGAATACTTAGTAAAATGAACATGCAGAAAAATACATTACTCAATCAAACTCAATCTAATATCCCAATATAAGTGTATTCGGCATGCTCTAGCAACTTGCATATATTTAATTTTCAACTTTCTAAAAAGGGTTGAAAAAGAAATACAAAAAATAAAATATTAAAAAACAGCGTTTTTTAAAACATAAATTGTAAGTTAACGAAATGACAGATTTTGCAATAATTATAGTAAATTTAGGATAATCGTTTACTTTGTAATATTATTGAAAAAAAACACGAGGCCATTCAGTCATAAAAGGCCCACAAAGTGGAGTAATTTTCTTTATTTTTAAAACATCGAAGGTTTGGTAATTTATTAATTAATTATATATTTTAGTTTGTGTTATTTTTATAAAATATCCGTAACCTGATGAATTAATTTTAACATGATACATTTCCATACAAAAATGTGATAAAAAACGCAAGAGAAGATATGAGAAAAAATTGTGAATTTTGCTCACTCTAACGGACGAGCGCCTTAAGCAATATTCTTCGTATTGTATATGAACTTCTTCCAAATTATTAACATCACACTAGAATACGCCTGAAAATGATTTTAAATTTCAACACTTTTTTATAAATACTAATGTAATTTATCGATGCATTTGGTGGGTTCAATTTATTTGTCACCTATAGTCTAAATGCATCAATCAATCAAATTCCAAGACTTCGTTACCACAGGTGTACCACGAGTCTCCTAGAAAAGGCCCTGATACGACCCTTCATTTAACGACAGTCCCTCCTCTTTCAGACAGGCGATGCTCGCCTCCCGCCAGCCCGAGGACAAGCAGCGCAGCGCCGGGGGCCACTCGGGCAGCGGCGCCGGCAGCGGCGGCGGCAGGGACGATGAGGACCGGCTGCTGGACGTGGTGGGGCCCTCCTCCAGCCCGCCGCCCACCCCGCTCACCCACCACCAGCAGATGGGAGCTCTGCCCTCGCTGCAGCACCACATGCAGCTGGGACATCCGCATTCCGGTACGAATATATCCGATTACTTTTAATCTACTTCGTTTGTCTTCATCTCTCCGCTGCTGGACATAGACCTCTTCTATACCCTTTCATCCTTCCTTGTTGTTTGCTAGGCTATATCGTCGGCCCATTTCTTTTGATCCCCTCCATCTCCAATGCCTCTTTTATTCTACCAACGTCCCCACTTGAGAACTCTGGGAGTCAATCTGGTAGCATCTTAAGATAAATTACAGACGTTTCTTAGAGACGAAGTTATTTGTATGTGGTTAAGCATGTACGGAAGTCTTTATTGAGTGTCCACAGGACTTACGATCTGTCTTGGCTGGCTTAAGTTGTCATTTTATAAAACTCAACGTTTCCATCCAAGATTTCACCCAAGAACAACTACAAATATCTGTAAAAAAATATTTTGATTCATGTGTGAGGTAGTTCTACAAAACATTTCAATTTGAATTAATAGAGCGATGTTTTTTCAGGTTGGTTCAAGATGTCCAGTGAGAGTGGCGGAAATGGAGGAGGTAGTGAACCTGGCGAGGACAGAAGAAGAGACGATCCAGAGCGAGAAGGAAGTGATTCCAGCTGTTCTGGTAGCGTGACCCTCAGAGATGCCCCGGGACCTTCTAGAGAATTCCCATCACCCGCCCCGAACATTTCTCTCGGACCCCCGATACACCCTCCACCTCCGGTCTTACCTTACCTCTACCCTCCGGGATTATATCCTCCGGGACATCCCTTCGCTCCACCCATTTCGTTATTCTCCAACGCCCACGCGGCCATGAATCACGGAATCTTATTCAACGCTCAATTGGCGTTGGCGGCGCAGCATCCAGCGCTGTTTTCGCACTACCAGAACCTTGCGCATCATCCGAACCACCAGTTTCCTCCGTCGAATCCTCTCCATCATCAGCTGAAAGCTGGAGCGCATCGCTTCACGCCCTACACTCTACCTCAGACGAACCTAGTTGGAAGCTCTCCGCTGGGGTCTGCTTTTGAGCAGGTCACCCCGGGGAACTTCGGGCACGCGCGGAGCTTGAGCAACTCTCCCTCGGGGAAGACCAGGAGGTCGGTGTCTCCTCAGCCGCGGCCCTGTACGGCGTCTCCACCTCCGCAGGTCGTGGGGAGCTCGTCTCCAAAAGTGCAATCGAACTCGAATGATCTCAAAAACATTGAAAAAATGGTGAACGGACTCGACTCGAAACAGTTAGCAGCGGGGAGCAACGGCGACCTGATGATTGTGGACAAATGAGTGCAGACGGAGGGGGAGTGCTGCGCCATTGCAGTCCACTGACGTAGTCACTCACCCCCTGCATCCAAAACTATACTATTGTGCAAATAAAATAGTGAGACACCAGTGACAAAACACACGATGCTTGTATATTTGAAAAATCTTCGGTCAATCGAACCCGCGATTTTTTAAATTAAAACTCTAATTAATTAAGACAATTTAAAAGTATTAATTTAATAAAATATTATTGTAAATAAAATCCACTGTACAAAGTAATTAATTTTTAATGTCGTCATGTATAGAAATATTATTGCAAATACATAAAATATATTATCATTACAGTAAGGATTATATATAACTTATTATAATAAAAATGAAAATGATTGAAAAATATTAAACAATTAATAGGAGCCTATTAATTATAATTCACGTAGTTCAATTAATCATTAATGTAAAATACATTTTTATACCATCACTCTGAAAGAAACATTTTCTAAATAACTGTAAAAAGTCACATACACAACAAGATGAATTGTTTTTAAATAGCTGATTTTATTATTTATTGTTTATTCCAAATTCTCTTTAAAAATATGTAAATGTTGTAAAAATATTTTGAAATTAAAAAAAATCAATATTGTTGTTTATAAAAAAAACATTACAAAAACGTTTATACCATGAAAAATTATCGATCGCCTTTGAAACCGTACTTCTACGCTAAGTATGTTATTGAAAAAATGTAAATTATTGAAATACTACAGGTTTTTTATGATTTTCGCTTCATATAATAATTTTTTTTTGTTTAATAATTGTAAACTTGATAAAAGTTATTATTTTTTATCTATATTTTGCTTGGTGCTATTTAGTGACGTCGTATATAGTTTTTAAGAGATCAGTTATTCCTATTCAAAGTGTCCGACGATTAACGCGACTGAAAGCCAGTCGAATTATTGATTTGAAAGTTCCTTTTTAACTCATTATTTTTATTTGCACATATTTAAAATAATTAAACTAAGAGCGTGATCCAGTATTTAAAAGTATCCAACACAGTTTTAGGTTTGTGTCATGTTATGTATCGTGCAAATGACAAAACGCACCTTTCCCATGATGTAATAGAACTTTAATTTCAAAAAATCAATTGATACTTTTATACACTTAATGGGAGAAATAAGTAATGTTTATTTAACGATAAATTTAAAAAATAACTTGTGATATTCCACTTCATTAAAATCAAAAGCAATCAAACTTAAAGTATTGTGACAATATGGATTAGAGTATAAAAATACAGTACAAAAAATATAATATTTAAACAATAGTAATGTTTTATAACTTCAGTTATTTTTTTTCAATTATTAATTGAGTTTTTAAATATCGTATTGTAAACATTATTGACAAATAGTTGCAAAGATGAAATTAATTCTGATTCGAAAACTTTTTGAAGACAAAAAAATGTTAATACATGTTTATGGAGTACGTCGCCTTAAAAAAAAAAAAAAACTTTATTTTATTTGCAATATTTTATTGTCTATCCATATACTCACGCTGTATTTGAATATACCAATTGTCAACAGAAGAAAAGATTATCATTTCAACCGAATTCATATAGATGTAATTAAATAAATAAATAAACATTAAATGAATTTGTAATATACAAAATAAGAAGGTTTTCAAAGAATTTTCAAAAATATTATGCTAAATTAGTAATTAAGCTAACTGAAAAAAAATATAATGAAAAATGAATAAAAAAATGACCGTGTGTACTATATCGCGGAGGTAGAAAGAAAATTAATAAAATATTTCAGTCAAATTTTTACTGTTTCATTTACTTTCCTGTTCAGGTGTGTCTCATATTTTTTTCATTTTCATGTCACTGCAAGGTCGCAAAATATGAAGCATGTCACGCATGTTGGTCTAATGATGGAGAATGGGATAGAGGCACCTCACCTAGTTAGTAGTGGGGGGATCAAGCCTCATTCTAGAAGACCAACAAGTTAGTGCTATTTCACCGGCTCTCAATAAAAATTCGAACCACAATACATCAATCGGTTCGAAATACTTTCTATATAAAATACAATGACAACGTACAATGAATGAGTAGCTTAATAGTCTAGTGATTAAAACTCTCATCTGGACATCCGTTGGTCGATGGCTCGAGACTAATTCTAGGAGACTAGCAAGTTAGCCCTATTTTCGCAGCACAAACATTAAGCTTAGTACGAAAATTGTAAGGATATCGATGTGTAATTCAAACACACAAAATAAACTATATTTATAAAACCATTTAACAAAATGAGAGTCCGATCTCGTAAAATGATAGTCGAGTTGTCTGCATAACTTAGGTATCTATTATGCTGCATTATAATAAAATAATAAATTAAACATAAATAAAAACTTTGTTTACACTAGAGATAATTTTACTATATCAACAGGGTTCAGGAGCTTGGCTCCTCAACATGTTGATATAATCAAAATATCTGTGGTATAAAAAAAGTGTTTAAGTTAGTTATTATGTATAAAAATTTGCCACAAAGTAATTTCGTGAAATGTGAAGTAAAAACTTAAAGTACGGATACAAAAACATCCATTTTTTTCTTCAAAAAGAGCAAAATGATTTTGTCGTGACATTATTAATATAATTAATAAAAATGTACTTTGTTTTCACAACTTATATATTGATAATATGAACATGTTTCTGGGCCAGTCGTCTCTTCATCAGGATACAATGTATATAAAAAATCGAAGTATAGACGGTAATAACATATGGGAAATAAATAATAATTAAGTAGTAACATGAAAATAAGTTTAAAAGATAAAAGATAAGATATTTAATAGATTTTAACTTTCTATACTTCGATTTTTGATTTATAATTTGTTAGTATACATTCTGAAGAAGGTACCATTGGCCTTGAAACATGTTGATATGTTCAATATAGGTATAAGTGGTGAAAACAAAGTACATTTTATATTATATTATATTTATTGTATCAATATTTTTACATGCATACATACATTTTTCAAAGTAAGCTAAGCGCTTCTGCTATGAAAAAAATGTTCGATTTGGTGGTCTCCGAAAGAAAGTTTGACCACACTTAATTGTAAGAATCTTAAGGTATAAAATTTCGTCGATTTGGCAGAAATCGGTAAACATAAAATATATGATTGTAAAAATTGAAGTAACTGAATTGGTCAGTACATTATTCTTCTTCGTAAGTGAAATTCCCTTGTTGATCTTTTAATCGAGTCATATGCAGTCTATTCGCTGTTTTACTTTAATATCGTTATTTATACTTATCCTAAGATTGATATTTTGTATTTTTTTTGTGAATAAATAATCAGCGGTCCTTACCCTGTGATGTCCGGAATTTAGAATACGGGCTTAGTGTCTAGGGTGCCTTTATTTTCCAAGCCCTAAATGATATCGATGTATGCAAAATGTTATACACGAAGACAGAGGGTGAGATATCCGAGGGAGAGGAATGGAGTGTCTACATTTTTCTCCTAGAATGCAGCAGGAGTGAAAAGAGCATATGTATTTTTTGCAAAGTCCTAAAGAGTATGTGTACAAAGTTTTGAATAAACGATACTCAACATAAAACACATAAAAGAGGAGGGCGGTATATAGGAGAGCGTAAGAGAAGGATGGCATAATTGTATATTTCTCAGAATCCTACAGTAAAACTATACAAAATTTAGATGGCGCACATATAAATATACCAACATATTGGGGGTGGAAGAGGGTATCTATAATTTATGCTGGATCATCAAGAGTAGGTATACAAAATTTAGTTTATATTGGTTAATATAGGTGTAGGATTATAAATACAATAGACAGACATTCAGTTTATAAGCACAGATATATTGCTGTTTATGTTGCAGTATCATTAAATTCGAAATTTCAATTGCTATGAATATTATCAATTTATGT